>JAJIRX010000150.1:0-36862 GCA_023853785.1 Psilocybe azurescens | reverse complement strand
ACAGTGCTGTCCATCAATATCACCCTTGTCCTCGCACTTGGCTTTCATACTATGCTTATTCATCGAGTTCCTCGGTGGTATCTCCGGCCGCTTTTTCTGTCTCGATTACTGTATCCGACATCATCTTCGCATGGGTGGAGTGGGATGTTATTGCTTTTTTGTCGGTGACTGCTTGCCTTGGTATTTTTATTTTTCCTGTGCGGATAATCGATGGCGTATGCTACCGTCATGCTGTGCGTGTGCGTGTGCGTGCAGCCCATCGATAGCATCTCGATATTGATGGACGCTTGATTGCATTTTTATCCTTGTTCATGGTTGCGCTGTATGTACGTACTGCTGTTGTTATAGTTGTTATGACATCTCAATACATAGTTCAGTGATATTCCTGTCTTGCAATGAGTGGTCTGAGGTCGAAGTCGTTGCGCGCTTCTTACTCCGCGTGTGCCATAACGCATCTACTGTGCGTCTATCGCGTGACGTTTGGATGTAATGAAGAATATTTGAACCAATTTATGTCAGAATTCATCGAGCCCGTTTGGCTATAGCTATGCTTCATGATTCCATCCTCTGGAACCCGGCAAAATGAATAGACCCTTTAACCTTGTCATCGCGCATAAAATGCACACTTTCATCACGCGTTCACTTCCACGCTTGCGCTGAACGCGACAGGGTGTTCTTCCATGAGATATGAGGGTGTGGGCTCTGTTTCCCAATTTCAAGCATTATTTATGGATATCCAATGTAGGTTTGGCAACTTCAAGTGACTCGAAAGCTAACTTTTGGTCTTGACACTTTTTGGCGGAATTTCGGCAATTGGCCAGCCGAAGAATGACATTGTATTGATTGAAAGACAGGCAGATCAGGACTGACCAGGGCTCTCTAGAATTCTCGTCGCTGTTTCTGCTATCAACCCCCATCGACCCATTTCTGATATCACTCTTCAACCGGAAATCATGGAAGAAATGTCCTTGGCACCTGTTACCCCGGTATCTCTTGTCTTCAAGAGATAATTGATCCAATCATTGGCGAGGTGAAGCTCATCTTCATCAACCCTCAATGTGGAGTATTTAACTAGCTTTCTCATTTCTGCTACAATATTTGAGTCGGTAGATATCGAAATTTACATGCAATGCAGCACATCTCAGAATATAAATACAGCCCTGCTCTCAAGCGATAGATGGGAGATCGACGAGGCGCTAAACACCGGAATTTTCGTTGATTTAACGACATTTACATGCAATGAGGCCATTTCTTCATGGTTATGTTCCATCGAAGTCTGTAGGCAGATTCTCCGAAGCTTCGAAAACGGATAGACCCCACATTGCTTCTACCTCGCACGGTTTCCTCTCCTTCAGTCAAACTAGATTTCTACTTAATGTTCATGTCTGGTCCACATGAGATGTGTAACTAGTTCTTGAACAACAAGAACCAACCTTACTTCACTTTGTACTTCAAGCGCGTGTCGCGTCGCATTATAATCTAGTTAATTTCACCCGGTGATCGCTGGGTGGTCTACTCAAAGTCCATCATTAAGTAAAAGAGTCGGTCCCACACCATCGCTGTAGTATCATTGAACTCCAGAGTCAGTACAAGTAGTAACTCCGCTCTCGAAGTTCTCAGGCATTTGATAGCCGAGGAATAACCCAACCAGACGAAAGTAGGACTCTTGACTTTTTACAATTCTCATCTACTCTAACTGCTTCGACAGCGCTAAGCCGTTGGCAGTGAACTCCAAATATTGCCAGAAGAGATGGTATTGATACCTTCCCCTCCAGAGCACCTCTCGCTGCCGCAAGAGATAATCGACCAAATCGTTGACGACGTGGCAGGTCCATGCTACGAAAGCGGCGACGCTACGTCGCTCAGAACCTTAAGAGCTTGTTCGCTAGTTTCTAAATCATTCAACATTCGGGCGCGGCGGCATATCTTTTCCCAAATAGAGCTCACAGTAGACGAATCTATTCAAAGACGCTCTAGAAAGCTGCTCAAGATCCTAGGACACCATTCCCTTGTCGACTCAACCATTCGGAATATTCACACATTCAGCTTGTTGTTCGACACCTTCCGTTGCGGAGCCATACATTCTCCGCATTATGGGCCTTGGTGGAGCCTTTACAATTGCGCAGCAACGTATAGCACGCAGTTTGAATCGGAATAACAGCTTACACGACATCCTCAAAATCTTGAGCCATGCCCCCATTGTTCACTTCAATTTCGGAGCTCGCAAAATTCTTTCAAGGTCTTGGGACTCTCAGGACAGACTTTGCATTATGAACACTTGCCTTCAAATAGTCACGAATCCTCGCTGAGAACACTGCGCTTCAGCCATCAAATCTTCCTTCCCCAGACATTTATCAAGAACGCCTGTTATTCTAATAGCCTACAGGAATTGGTTCTATGCAGAATAATAGATTTTTCTCCAGACGACACAGAGGCTAATGCTGATGAATTGCGGTGCCCTGTCCCGAAGTTGGAAAAATTGGAATTACTCTGTGTGCCGTACACGGCCCTCCTCAATATATTATGCAGCCTAACTTCGATTAGCACTTTCCCCAAGTTCTCTCATCTCCGAACTCGCGGTCACCATTGCCAATACTCGTTCCGAAATGGAGTCATTATGGAAAATAATGCAAGGTGTATCGCCTTTCTTGGAAACCCTCGATGTGCAACATACTGGATGGACAGGTAAATACGTCCATTTGGAACCATGCTTACAGTACACTAAACCCACATTATCGAGGAACAGATATTCCTTGGCCAAATTCCATTTGTCTGAGCCGTTTTACAGCATTGCGGCATCTACATTATACCGGAAGCTCACCAACAGCAACGTTAAATGTGGAATGTTTGACTAAGCTTCTCATTTCTGCAACCATTCCAATGTTGTTGGAGTCTCTGGATGTCGACCTTTACACTCCTGGCAGCCGTTGTCAAGACATGGATACGTCCCTTCTCCCGGTTCGATGGACAAGGATCGACCACGCGCTGAACACCGGAATTTTTGCCCACTTGGTGGCCGTTACCTTCAACGTAAGGCCGTTCCTCCGTGGTTATACTGCACCCAAGCATACAGACAGCTTTGAAGCTCCAAAGTGGATAGACCCCATGCCATTTCTACCTTGCACGGCTTCATCCCCTTCAGTCAAACTAGATTGCAGCCTGATGCCGATGTCTGGTCCGCATGAAATGAATAATCAACTTTTTAGAATGTATACGAGACAAGCTCACTACTGAGAAATAAATACTTCCCTTTCATGGCCAAGCTCCGTGTGTCTAAGCCGTCTTAAAGCATCACGACATCTACATTTTTCTTCACGCACATTTCTGATGACCTAAATGTAGGGCAATTGACTATACTTCTCATCTCTGCCACTAGTCGAATGATATTGGAGTCGATAGATATTAACCTTCACATCGAATCAAGCATCCCTCAAGTAATAGAGGCAATCCTGCTCCTAAACAATAAATGGGAAGAGATCGATGAGGCGCTAAACATCGGAATGTTTGTCAATTTAACGCCCGTTACATGCAATGTGAGGCCGTATCTCGATGATTGTACCCTATCAAAGTCTGCACAATATTCCTCTGAAGCTCCCATGAAACGGATAGACCCCACATTACTTCTCCCGTGCACAGCTTTCCCTCCTTCAGGCAAACTAGAGTTCCACTCGATGTCCATGTCAGATTTACATGAGATGTTTACTTAGTTTTTATTCAATATGAAACAAGCTTGTATTTTCGTTAAATCTGACGCCGAATTGCTGACGAAAGGTGATCCGTACTGGACAGGCAGTGGCCAGTGATCGACATTTGACGTAAGAAGTTGATAAGAAGACCGTGCAATAAATGACTTCTGTATATTATTCCACTTTTTGCCTGTTTTTTGTATGTTAATCCATTTTAGACTTATTTTCATATGTTGGACAGATACCAATTTTTATACAAGTTCATTTCTATCCATATACGTTTGCTTGACGTTTGCACATACTACAAAAGGATTTCAGAATATCTCACACAAGTAGAATTTACCTGTGTATGTAACTCAGATACTGCGATGTAGTAAGTGGAATTCGAAGTATGTAAGCTTCTGTAGGATACAGGTGGGATATGTAAGTGGTGGAGTGTGTGCAAGTGGAGGCGGCAGTTGGACGGCAGAAACCGAGCGGTGCTTAAAAAGGCCGAGTCAGAAACGGCAGAAACGAGCCTACACTGTTTTGCTTGTGCTAACAAAGCGAGACTTTTGCACAATATATGTGCTATAATATTGAGTGCGAATGAGGCCAAGTAAATAATACTTCGATTTGTCCGACTAAGTTTTAACTTATAACCAAGTTGGATCGAACTGAGACTCAGAGGGATGATCAGGTAACGGCACGTGGTCACAGCGGACTACTTGTCCTCATTGCTCAACGTCAACTGTCAACCCTCTTCCTCTCTGGCATCTGCAAGAGACGGAGGCTCTCATCTACTTCAGTCCTTACTTCTGTGCATATTATACAGTTCAGACGTCAATGGCCGACTGGAAACGTTGGAAGAAGAAGTCCTCGACACCTCTCACTGCTCTACCGCTCCCACAAGAGATAATCGATCAAATCATCGACGAAGTGGCAGGCCAGTGCTACCAGGAAGGCAATGTTAATTCGTTCGAGCCTCTAAGAGCTTGCTCGCTGGTTTCCAAATTATTCAGCACTCGCGCGCGCCACCATATCTTTTCTCATATAGACTTCACAATAGACGAATATGGTCGAAGACGCGCTGCCAGGCTACTCAAGATCCTAGGAAACGACTCCACCGATAATTCAACACTTCGAAATATTCATACTCTCAAAATATCGTGCAACGAACCTATGTCAGGGCAATATTTTCGCTCTGTGGGCCTCGGTGAGGTTGTTTCAAGGTCGTGGAAACGCGGTACACGTAATTTGAATCGGAATGACTACATCTACGACTTGCTCAAGATCTTGGGCCGTTCCCCATTGTTCAATTCACTCTCCTAGGGTGGAGGCCTTTCCCCTACCGTACGAAATGGCAAGACAACTGCCTTATGAGTTATCTCCTTCGAATAATCGCGAATCCTTCGCTGAGAATTTTACGCTTCGGCAAACTATATTGGCCCCCAAAAAATTGATCAAGAACGCATTCTACTCTCCAGGTCTGAGGGAATTGACTCTGTGCGGGATAGTGGAAATAAACCATAATGAGAGTCCAGAGGACGATGAAGAAGAAGTTCCGAACCGCCCCATCGCGAAACTGGAAAGATTGGATTTAATAGGCATGATACCGTATGGGACCCTCCTCTCCATATTACGCACCTTGACGTCGAATAATGGTGTGGCCCCAGGGACAGCACCGACCTTCCCAAATTCTCTCATCTTCGAATACTCGTGGTCTCAATTGCTAAATCTGGTTCGGAAATGGATGCATTATGGGAAATAATACTAGGCATTGCGGCCTTCCTGGAAATTCTCGTTATAACGCATGCGGGAACGCGAGGTAATTGTGCTCATCTGAAGCCGTCCTCATACTGCTCTAATAGCATATTATTGAGAAATAGATACTCCCTGGCCAAGTTCCGCATGTCTAAGCCGTATTAAGGCATTGCGGTATCTGCAGTATAATGGATACTCGACAACATCAACGTTAAATGTGGAATGTTTGACTAATCTCCTCACCTCTGCAAACAGCCCAATGATGTTAGAGTCGGTGGACGTCAACCTTTACATCCAATGCAGCAGACCTCACGATATTGCATCCCTGGCCCCGAGCGTTGAATGGGAACATATCGATGATGCACTAAACACCGGAATGTTTGGCAACTTAACAGCCATTACCTTCCGTGTGAGGCCTTTCCTCCTCGATAAAACTCTATCGTTTGCCGATGTAGGCCGTTTTTCTGAACCTCCTGAGACTAAGTGGATAGACCCCATGCCACTTTTACCTCGCACTGCCTCGTCCCCGTCAGTCGATCTAGATGTTTACTTGATGTCGATTTTCAATGCGTATAAGACGTTTGGTTATGACTCTTTATGGCAAAGTTAACCAAGGCTTGAAGTTTGTATAAATTACTAGGCTGTAGGGATGATTTCAACGAATCAGATTTTTCGATAGAACAGAATACTGACTTGATTTAAAATACGCGAGTACCTGTGGAGCCTTGGGCGCCGTGTCACTTGATGCTAATAAATCCCTATCAATATTCAACTGTGATACAGCTCGATCTGGTTTAGCGCCTACTACGATTAAAGAAGTGGTTCACATAGGTATTACTTGCTCTGTAAATATTCTGTGCTCTGTGAGTTTAGTCCATAAAAATGTATCGTGAAGTCTGTGGAAGTCCGTAGAAGTCCGTAAGTGTAAGTATTTAGAGCAGGTCTATCATCACCGCGCAAACAACTAGTTCAGGTTTAGCATCGTGCCTTCAACTCAACGAATGGCTAAACTCTTGATGACAACATCCATTCCGTCATCCCTCCAACGCCTCACTTGAGATTCTACGGCGTCCATGACGCCTTTCACGGAAAACATACGGAACGATTTCATCACCGTGGCGGGCAGGGCAGAGAGATCATCAGTTTTCTGATAGATCGCCGTTCTCGAATGGATAAATGCGATGAGTGCGGCGGAGGTGTAAGCCCGTCCATGACATTCGATAGTGCAATGCTCCATTTTGGGCAGGAGGAGTCCATCCCAGGCCGTGGGTTTGGAGACAGCAGAAAATGATGGAGGTACGAAGGTGCATGCGGATAAAAAGTTGTCGGTGATGGGATCCTGACTCGGACCATTTAGTGGGTATTTTAGTGTGAGATGGGTGATGTTGGGCAATTGGTATAAGAGTACTAGGAGATCTTGCTCCGTGAGGGGAAGATAAGCAATGGTGAGTACGCGTAATGTGCTTGCAAATCTTTTAAAGAAAGATAACGCATCGGAAAATTTCGGTCGCACTGATTGCTTCCTCGGAACAGACCAGCCTAGATGCAGCGTTCGCAGTTTCGGTGCATGGAGTGCGTGTAGAAATTGGAAGAGAGAGACCTCCGCGTGGGTAGAGCCCCGTTGGACGTTCAGTATGAGAGTCACCAACGAAGGTAGTGAGACGGCATCGTGCGGTACGTCATAGCGATCCATGGTGCAGTCCAGATTAAAAGTACACTCCGCGAGGCGTTTGGCGTGCGACAGCATCTTTAGACAATGATCGACATTTATCAAGGTCTGCTCTAATTGAAGGTTGACGAGTGTAATTCGGCTCCATGGGACATCCTCCAAAAGAGAACTTCAAAAATCCTTGTGACCCAAACAAACCGATTGTTCGAATGAAAAGTGACTCCAAGGCTCGGAGATCACGTCGGCGGACACGTTCGAGGATGTAAATATTCGCTGAAGGGATCGTGAATTCGACATGTTTCCAGCGGTGTGCTTCGGCCGTTAACAGGGCCATAATCTGCGCGGATCGGTGACTCTCATTGGCTCGGACGTTGGGTATATGTATCATTCGAATGCTAAGTGGATATGGCTTGGAGCGGTGCAGCCAGCATTTCACGGTGTCCATGAGCTGTACGTCGCCGGATACGACATCCAAACCTGACTCAGGGATCTCTATTCCAAATGATGACCATAGCCGCGGAGTGTTCAAAACGAGTACATTCCACGCGTGGCACACGCAGGTGAGCGATAGAGGCGCTTGACCGGGGTTGAAAGTGGGGATTGGTGGTAGACAATGCAAGAAGATTTCAACCTGCAGTTCGACTGGTAATATATCGAACGGGGAGCTTTGGCTAAGTATATTCTTTCGGGTCTATCAGTATTATGACTCTGAGAAAGTCATCTGCAAGACGCACTGGCACTGCCTGGTCTTCCTTGATCTGCGTTGACGGCTCAATATGCACTGCACGTTTACTAGGGACCTGGGCAGAAATTGTTTTGAGCTGTGAGGAGAAAAGATCTTTGGAGTATGTGAGGGAGAGGCATGATAGCGTCGCAGACTGAGAACACCAAAGATTCACAGTGACGCAGGAGAAGGACGAAAAGGGGAGGAACGCGTGCAACCGCGGCCAAAACAAGACAGGTCATTCTTAAAGCACCGCTGCGACAATAGCATTAATTTGTCGCTTCCGGAACATTCCTGTGTTCAGCAGCGGGCGTAATCTGGGCAGTTCCGCTGTCAATCTAATTTAGGATAGATATATTGTATAAGCTAAAAATAGATTTACCTCCATGGCCACTCCTTTCTATATTGCCTCGACGTTCACCGTACAGTCAATCCATCCCAGTCTGTCTCCTTATTCACAGAAAATTCCTTGAAAAAAGCGGCCATGCTATTTTCACAACTGCAGAGGAGTTGTGTACGCGACGCCAAGGCTGTCAGAAAGCACGGACTCGCTACCCAAGTGGCTATGAGGCAGACATGGAATTAGACAACGAGGGGATGGATGAGAACTACATTCATTCACCTGAACTGGCACATCGATTTGGTGTTCGGTTTTGTAATTTGAGGCTCAGTGTGGTACTATAGCTGCTGGACACTAATGGCTCACACATCCATGAGGGTTTCCATGATGAAACCGAGAACGCTGACGCTGCGGGATCGGAATCTGACGAAAATAATTTAGAATCCTTGTCCCAAAGTTTTCAGTCGGACTACTAAGACGAAGAGGCAGAACGTATAGTGCGCATGGCAGCAGCATCTGACAATGCTGGGCCTCATAATGCTGACTTGGACGAGGGTTTTAATCGCATTATACCGCAGGTTGAAGACGTCCAATTTGCTCAGTCATTTATTGATGAAATTCGTACCGCAACTCTGGACAATGGAAAGCTCGATCCTGTTGTTACTGAGCGCCTCAAAAATCCTGACATGGACCTTCCTGTCCTCTCGGACCCTGATATCTCTTGATCTATATATGGTCTGTATGCGTGCTTCGGAGGCTAAGAAACTCCTTGCTGATACTACTGGGGTTGTCTCTGTCATGGTTGTCATGTGCGTTCATTCTTGCCATACATTCACAGGTCCATTTGCAGCTTTGGACAAATGCAGCGCCTAAAGTTAAAGATGCTGTAAGGCCTTGACGGACTGTGCCTATTCATGTCGATCGAAAATCAGCAAATATTAGAACAATGGATCTCCTGTCGATAGAACAAAATGCAAACTAGACCTAGGTAGGTAAGCATGGAAGTCCCATTCTTACTTATTGACAACAATTGGAGACTGAAGTAGATGTTCTTCCTTTCTCTTCTGAGTCGTTACCGATATTAGCACTCGTAACTCCGAAGTCGAATCGGTGATAAGTTGGTGATAAGTATAATGCAGGAGGTCCTAAAATAACACAAAAGAGCCCATTGTCACACCGACAACAAATGTCAGACGTCCAAGACAAGCACTCACCTCCGACAGGGTTGAACGTCAACGTAAGTGTAGAGCGCGTCAATGATCAGACAGGCAATTGGACGCCGACGGTGTCAATTTGTTCATTTGTTCATGTTGATCCCATGTGGCCAATACATTTGGCGAAAACGGAACTTTAACTCTTCCCTCATTGATCATGATGTTGGGAAGCAAATGGGTGCCTCGGCCGATGATGGGGGTCTCGGATGGAAGTTTTGCTACAAATTGAACTTGGGTTTTGTATTGAGCTAATATGACCATGATGGGGCCCGGATGATTTCTCATTGACATTGTATCCAGTTTGGTTGCAGCCATGGGAAATGGTTCTGTGAGTTGTGGCCATGGATTATGATCAATACTGGAATAGATCGATAGCAACAAATACAAGAACTTGATCAGTGAGGCTACACGTTGTGAATACCAACAAATGCAAATGCGCGCCGAAGGTTAATAGCTACAAGGGAACAGGGAGGGAACAGGAGCTCGAGGTGTTGCCTTAGCATGGGTACAACGCAACCCCTCAGGCCTCAGGACTCGCTCAAGGTCTGCCCATATGTGAGTCCCTGAATCCTGCCAGTGGAGATGCGTAGGTTTGGTATGTAAGGCCCCAATCGGGATTACGACCCGGTTTGATCTCGGTTTGCATATCACGCGTTGTGACAATTGCTTTTACTCTTTCCACCACGGTCGCGAGTATGCGGCGAGCAACAACAAAGTCAAGAACCGAGCTTTGGTTCTCCACAGATCATTTTCCTTATTTTATTATGCCTCCTTTATCATATGTGACTCCCGACTGACTTAGTAATAGAGTTTCAAACGTTCAGAAATGACTTCAGACTACATTCCTATTATCGTGAACCGATTGGTAGGCCAACTCCGAGACTCTAACTGTTACTCTGACATGGCTCTCTTCCGTCCAGAAATCAATCACAAACGCTCAGAGCTCAAGTCAGGATTGTCAAATTATTTCTGACCTTACACGGTCTTACAGAACTAGTAGCCTTTCCACCTGCTCGAATGTCACTAGCACTGGACACAGCCTTTCGACTATTTGTGGAACAACATGTATACCATTTGTTAGACTATTCACACAGCCAAAGAACAGCTGGCAGATCCTAGTATGCATATCCGAGGACAAGTTCGAGCCAAGAACAACCACCGCCTCTTTACAAGCTCTCATATAAAGCTTGTATCAGCGTGCTGCAGATGTTATCCGGACGCAATCATGATCATCTTCTCGATTTTGCTCTACTACGCGTCTCAATCTACCATCCATGCTAGCCCCATTGCTTCTATTTCCCTTCCCATTCCAACTGACGTTCGAGACTTGCCATCCGCGTCGATTACTGATGATGCGCCCTGCAGTTGTCCACAACTTCGTTCGACATGGGATATTCTATGGAGCTGTTTGGCGACAATCTTTGCCTGTACATGGGTTTCCGTCCATCCAAACTCGCCAGGCCCACAGGACGGAAGGATGCGTATCATTCTAACTCGTGTAGAGCTCATGATATGGGCTGTGTTGACTCCGGAAATGATTATCTGCTTGGCGTTCAAGCAGTGGCTAGGTGCACGTCAATTGGCGGCGACATTCAAAGGTGTGTTCTAGTCCTCTCAGGAAGGGTTTCAATAAATAAAAGTGTGAGATATGTGCTCTGGTAGAATTCCGGATGGTCGAACGTTCATGGACATTTCCTGCAAATGGGTGGATTCATGTTAGTGAATGGAGATAAAGACATGGAAATTATAAACCCTCGCACGTTCTACAGTTTACTTCGAGATGGAAAGATACGATTCCCGCGCGTGTCTGAAGACGAGATTAACGCATTCAGTAAAGGTGATGGCTTCTCGAAGTTGATTGTCGTTGGCCAAACGTCGTGGTTCATTGCGCAATGCATCTCGCGTGCTATACAAGGACTGGTGATCACTGAGTTAGAGCTCGTCACCGTCGCATTCGCGTTCCTTAACGCGTTAATGTACTTCTTATGGTGGAACAAGCCTTTGGATTCAAGCTTCATAGTCCGGGTGCCCATATGCAGCGATCTGATTCCCATTCATCTTCCATTTTTGAAGGAACGTTATAATGTTTTCCCCTTCATGACCATAACCTCCGTCGTCCATCCCCCAAACTACACCCCACAGAGATCAGATGCCTCGGTTGATATGCATGAAGCGGAGCCCTTGGCACTGGACGGCTTAAATGTGCACTCTATACCACAAGACAGGAGCTCCAATGGTGAGCTCTGCCCCATAGTTTATGCCTATTCCCGTACCGACACTCACTCCATGTAGCTTTGCAGGACAGCACGGAGCAATGTCAGAGAGTAGACTCCGATAACTCGGTAGATGACCATCATTCAGACACTGAATACTCTAGTAGGGTGCCTTGTGAGCTTCTTTCAATTGAGCCGGGAACCGGAATATTCATTAGTCCAAACCGCCCGTCTTCGACTCATGGTATGGTATATAGTTTTCTGGTCCACCGTAATGTTTATAACATCCCAGACATTTCAGCTTCAGTGATTCATCAAAACCATGTCTCAAAGAGATCAGATGCATCGGCTGATAAGGGTACAGCCGATTTTTCACTGGATGACTTAGATCCACACTCTACATCGCAAGACACGAGCTCCAATAGTAAGGTCTTTCCATAAATTTGACAATTCCCGCATCGACTCTAACGCTATTTAGTTTTAGAGGACAGGGTTACCGAGCAATTTGAGAGAGAGGACTCGCATCACTCGGTAGACAATCACGATTCCGAAACAGGACGCCCCAGTATGATAGGCTACGAACCATCTATCGATCAGGGACACGGAAGATGCAGTAGTTCAAATGACACGTCTCCCGGTATGTTAGTAGTTTTCAAGTGTCGAGCTACTAGGCATTTATAATATTCTACTTTTACAGCAGCTGTTGGGAATCAACCTGCGGTACACATTCTCAAAAGCCGCACTACCTTCAGATCTTTATGTACTCTGTGGTATCTTCTATATGATATCGGTAGGCGCATCGTACTACGGATGGGTCTCATGAATCGTGACGACGTCCACACATTCTACGCCTTCGAGTCGCCGTTAAGGAAGGAAGGAATTCCCTACCTGTGTCTAATCGTGACGACAGCATGCATTGGGGCAGTATTTGGGGCTGTTCATTGTGCTGGATGGAATTTCATATTTCCTTCACACGCAGAGATGCTCATTTGGCGTATCAGCAGTGCTTTCATTTTCGCCTACCCTTCCATCGTTGGCCTTATCGAGCTCATATTCATCGGGCTCATTAAGGCGCGTTACGGGTTTCAAGGTTATTATGCTCATATAATCAGTGGCATGCTTGACTACGTCGTAAGGTAATTTATGGAAATGTCTTCCAATTTACTTGTTAGCAAGGATAATGCTGTTGATAGAAGCCTTTATAGCGCTTAGAGATCTTCCCCAATCCGCTCTCGTGCAGGTCGAATGGACACGTTTCTTGCCTCACATTTAACGACCAATAATAACATTGTTTTTCCTTCATCTTTATGTTATCGGGAAATGGATTCTAGCCCTATTTTTCCGCAATTGTAAGCAAGCCCAGCTTACTTTAATCAATAATTTAGTAGCAGTTTTTAAAACCAGGTACAGTGCCTGATGCCTCCCTCTCTGCGATGCATCATTGGACTTAACGCGCACGGCGTACGAAATATTTCACCTGTGCCCATATAATAAATACCTTACCAAATCGAGGCGCTCTCAGTTAAAATAAGAATTTATATTACCCAACTGGATAGACCTTCGTTAGGACCCCTATCAACGCGAGACTAGGAGTCTAGGACCCTCAATGTCTCTTTTATTCTTCTTATCATTCGCCGGCGCAAACCGAATAGCACCAAGAACCTGCTGAAGCTCCCTATCATCATTTTCTCCACCCTCCTTCTCTGCCACCTTTTTTCTTCTCTTTGTTTTTCTTCTCTGGCGAAACAGCCGAAGGGACCCCGGGTACATGAGCAGCATCAGCAACATTAGAGGCCAACGCCCCTTTCTTGATCCTCTTCCCAAACTTCATATTAAACAGCGCGTCGATCTCGTTTTCTGGGCGCGATTTGCATTTTGGCTCTCACTAGTAGGCGCATTTACCTCATCTTCTCCCGCGATGACGGCCGGTTTTTGTTGGGGTGGTGCGGCAGTACCAACCGCAGGCGATGCTGCATTTTGCTTTTCTAGCTGCTCCTGCGCTCTCTTCCTTTCCGACTGGAGGTTCCTCCAATCTTCCGGCCGGCGCTGCAGCAGACAGAGATCCAAATTCCTCGCGAAGAATTTGCCGTAGAACGATGCTGCGATTTAGCGATCTTTTCCTATACACATACAAAAACTCTGAGTTAGAGATCCGCAGTTATGGAGAAGTGAAGTGGGTGGACAGACCTTGAGATACGTGTCGGCGAACGACCAGCACAGGTCCCCACGCGACTGCCTAGCTTGTCGTCCACGAGTACATGATAATGGCCAATCAAGTCCATGGCGAACTGTCTTTTTCATCTTCGGCCCGACGGTGGGCGATTCGAGCAGGCCGTCGAACACCCGCGAGCCCGAGGAGTTGTGCGCGATGTGTATGCGGTCGGACAGCGACAGTGCGAAGATCCTATTCCCAGGAAATTAGATTATATTAGATGAATATGTAAAGGAGTAAAGGAGAAGGAGACAAGGGTGATTGGATCGGATTGGACTGGGTTTGGGAAGAAAGCCACTGACCCGTCGATCACGAATTGATTATACGCTTCTGGCAGCCGGAGCATCGACTGCATCAGCACGCTACCTTGGATCTTGGGCTCCAGAGGTCCTGCACAGCACGCGACTTGTGGTGGTGCGAATGCGAATGCGAAGCGCTTTCTTCGTTTTTCGTTTTTCTACGAGTGCGGTGTGGTGATCCTGTTGGTGTTGGCTAACGTCAGTGATACGAACCCAAGGAAGAAATTGGGATTGGGGAAGGAGAAAGGAGGAAGGAGAAGAGATGTATCGTACGGGTAAGGGAAGTAGTGTCAGAACACATGGCACGAAAAGGGCCTTTTCTTCTGGAGTGGTGATGTTGAATGCAGAGTATGCGACCTGTGGATTATCAGCGTCGGATACAAGGAGGTCGAATTTGCATACTTCTGACAGTGGTCCACTTGATGAACCGAGAACTGCGACTCTGTCGATGAGTGCGCGTAATACACCAGTCCTAGACGTCCCTTGATGATTTTTAAAAAAAAAGAACGTCAATAACAGAACCCGAGCCACAAGCCACATTAGAAAAGAAAAGAAACTGACGGATTAGTTTATTCCACGTATTATCTAGCTCCTCATATATCTCCGACACCTGGCTTCTCGAAACTCTTTCCAGTGCCTTTGCCATCACAAAGTTCGCAACGGGATGCGCGCGAGTTTGCCTTTAAACTAGGTCTTCCATAGCCCGTTGAACGCTTCGTCCGGACACCGCGACACGATCGTTTCGAGCAGATGTGATGAATTGGGATCGCGGAGGAGAGTGCCCAGATAGTCAGACTCTTCTATGTCCGAAGAGTGATTGTTTTCTATGATTGTCAAATCATATTACGTTCAGTTCCAAGTTCGAACTGAATAAGAAACGACGTGTAGAAGAAGAGAAAACATACTGCACGCTGTGATAACACCAACCATCACCCTGTCCATCAGAGAGCCAGGTTCATTGGCCATGTCTTGATCAGCTTCCACTTCCAACAACATCTACGTGGAAGGATGATCAATGATCAATGATCAACACAACATGTCAATTTCTCTGTGCAGGCGAATGGCAAACCCCGAAACATCGCTCCTGTAAGCCAGGACACACGACTTTGCTGGCCGCCATAGCACGCGTTTTGTTGCCATCCAGATGCTCTCTGACAGCCTCGACGAAGCGCCGTGTCATCTGTCGGAACTCGGCGGGCGCGGTCCTCATGGTGTCCTTCCCTTTTCCTTTTCCTTTGCCATCAGAGGAAGAGGAGGAGGAGAATACGGATTTCATTTGCCTTTTCCACGCCGCGCTTTTCTTCGACCGCACGGCTGATTGTGAGCTTTCCTCGGATGCGGACAGGTTCGGTGAGAGAAGGAGGGGAAGGCTGCGGATAACGTAGGACGCGAAGTGATCCATTATGAGGGAGTGGAAAGTTGGTAAGCGTTCCTGGTGCGAGTAAGGTAATTATGTTCAGAGATCCGTGGTAGCAAATAGCAGTATGCGTGCCTCGCAGATGTCCAAAATAAGCTGTTTTAAAGTACGGAGCTCGCCTTCTTGCGATTCTGGTACCGTGGCCATCATTCCTTTCGTCTGTTCAACGGTTTCACCTACCGAATCCACAAAAAAAAAATATCAAGTACGCACCTCTCTGGAGATAGTCTCCCTCGCTACTGTGAAAAGCGCTTGGCAAACGTGTGATGCAAATCTATGCCTCAACAGAACTTCGTATCTGTTGCCAAAGAGTATCCATAGTCAAAATGAATGTGTCAAGAGAATGTTAGAGCGGTTGATAACTTGCGAACCAGCCAAAGTATCGAAGAAGACTCTGCGAACGAAATCATCCATGGAATATGACATTCTCTCCAATATCACAGAGCAGTCCAGGTCGGTCGCGAGCTGCTTTTCCTTCCCGCGCGTTTCTAAAAGTACAGAGATAAAAAACAGTCTCCTTTAGGCACAAAAGACCGTGCGTTCAATAAACAAAATGACACTTTGAGGAAGAAAGTACCACATATGTTCATTGGGGTCTACGTCGCCATCTCCTTCGGCAGTCTCCTCCTGAGCCTCTTGCCAGTCGCGTATCTGAATATCCACCGTTCTGAAATACGCCTTCACGTCTGCATCGACGTATCCGAACGGTGCTTCAGGGTTTATTTCACCAAAGTTGTCTGTAGCGGGGACGATCCATGAGGGCTCTTCGCGCATTTCTACCTGAGGTTCAGGTTCAGGTTCAGGTTCCTGGTAGAACTGTGATTCATCTTCATTTTGCTTCTTATGTGTTTCTTTCCGCGTTTTCTGTTTTCACGAGGCATAATATAAGAGGGAAAGTGGAAAATCCAAGGGCACTGAACAGAGCACAGAGGAGACCAAGCCGAAATTGCAGAAAGTAGCATTACGTAGCTGTAGATTGAGGTTCTCACGATCACTCTCAAGCCCAATTTGGGTAAAGTAAGCAAGTAATCAAACATCCACATGTTAATAATAGGTTAATACGTGAGCTGAATGGAACGATCAAAAGAATGATCATCAGTGTACTACTAGCACATACAATAGAAAAGATTAATGCAAAGCAAGCGATGCAAATAGGCGGGCGTCGCGTAACGCGTAACTGAAAAAACGAAAAGAACAAAAGCACTACACACACACATGCATGTATGTACGTAGCACTTCAGAAGAATTTTCCGAAATCGTACGCTTCTGGTCCGCCGTCCTTTTTGGTGGCAGCAGCAGTCGCTGTGGAGGCCTTGGCTTTTTTAGATGATGTTGATGCGACGTTGGCCGCCTTTTGACCGGGGCGGGTGCAGCAGCCGAGGCCTTTTTCGTGGCGGCGGCCGTGCTCTTGCTGCTCTTCAGAGCGGACTTGGCCGCAGGAGCCGGCGCCGATTTCTCCTCTGCGCGTGCAGATTTCGAAGGCTTCTCCGCAGCAACAGCAGCAGTGGATTTGGGCTCAGCTCTTTTGTCTGCCCGTTTCGATGCCCGCGACTGCTTCGCCGTCTGCTTTGACGACAGCGCCGCTGCGAACGCGACCTTCTTGGCGGGGCGCTCGGGTGCGGGAGCCACGTCTATGACACGCTTGCGCTTTTGCTTGTTCGACGCCGGTGGAGGCGCGACTTCTTCTTCCTCCTCCTCGTCCTCCTCGTCCTGTTCTTCGTCTCCCGTTCTTCGTCTTCGTCTTCATCTTTTTCGACTTCCTCGACTTCCTCCTCATCCTCCTGATCAACAGCCATACCTTCAGCATCATCCTCTCCTTGCTCATCACCATCGCTCTCCTCATCTTCACTATCCGCCACACCAGCCCAGCCCTCCGCGACAGCGACGGCCCGCGCCTCCACCGCGCCCGGCGAGAGCTTGACGAGTCCGCCTGCCTTTCGCTTTTCCTTCCGCGTAGGCAGAAGGGAAAGGGTCGCCTCGTCGTGTTTGGTGTAGAGCTGTGTGACGAAGGCGAGGGCTTCATCTGAGGGTTCAGAGGGTGGGTGGGCGGAGGAGGACGCAGTGGTGGTGGTGGATGATGGTGGGGCCGGGGAGGTGTGGTGTAGTGCGCGAGCTTTCCGATGCTCCAATCGCGGAGGACAATGCGGGCGGCTCCTGTTAGGTCTAGCTCTCCTTTCTGTGAAGGATTAAAGTAGCGGGGAACAAGTCAGCAAAATAGTAAACAGCAAACGAAGGATGAGGATGGGGACGGTGCAACGGAGAGAGGGGAAGATGGATAGATGGATGAAAGGACGGAGAAGTGGTGTTCATGCGCTCATAGCCGGTCGTGAGAAACAATGAGATGAAATGGTGCCGTTCTATTTTCATACTTCTTGCACGCCGCCGGCGGTCGAAAATAAAAACAAAAGGAAGTTTAACACACCTTTTTCAAAAGCTGATTGGCACGCGCGACGCCTGACAGGAAGGCCGTTGGGTCGCCTTTAGTGAACGCGGCGAGGCTGTACATCAGCATGAGGTCCTCTGTGTTTGCGCGCGAGACGATGTGGGCGACTAGAGAGAAAGAAAGACGACAGACGAAAAGATGATGAGATGAGCATACGATAATTTTCTCGATAATGTAAAGAAATAGGAATTGGGAAATAAGAAATAGAGAATACGTACTTGGCGGGTTCGCATCTTTCAAACGGTCGATTCTTCCCTTATTACGGAGCAAAATATCGCGCGCACGGCTCTGCTCGACGATTGCCTCGTCCGCGTCCGCGTCGGTGGTGAACGAGAGGCCAGGGGTATCGATGATGGTGATTTTGTGGTCCGCGGTCTCGAGAGTGACTTCTTGGGGAGGGTAGTGGTGGTAGGGCCGCGCGAGGAGGACTCGAGGGTGTATACGGGCAGTGCGGCGCGCTTGAGGAGGGAGTTGATGAGGGAGCTTTTGCCGACCTGTAGGTATAGGAGGAAGAGGGATGGGTGAGCGATGATGTTTAGTGTCAAGTTGGGTTGGAGAAGAGGGGACGAAGGGACGCATACATTTGTAACGCCGACTACGGCAACGACGAGCGGTTCGTCGCTCTTTTTGTCTTTTGCCCATTGCGCGAGGCATGTGAGGAGGGAATCAGCGCCGACGGCGTCGTCCACGGGCACTTTTGCTTTGCCTTTGCCCTTCTTCAAGGGCTGCGACAGCACGACGGAGGCTGCGGGGAGGAAGGAGGAGGCAGCGCGGAAAAGCAAGGTCGGTCGTTGAGTCCGCAAGTGTTGCGACCACGAGGTGACAGCTTCCCTAGGACATGTGTCTTTTCCGTTCGATTTGCATTAGTAAAGTTACAACATCATTTTTGTTCGTTGCGACTCACCGATTTTGTTGAGGACCAAAAGCACCTTTTGCTCATCTCAGTCGCGAGCTGCTCTACGTGCTTGCTTCTGTACGCGAGGGGATCCCGTCCATCGACGACTTCGAGGACTACATCTGCTTTCTCCAGCACTGACTTGAGATTGGGCAGGTCGCGGTTGATCAGGACAGGGACTTCTTCTTCCTCATCTTCGCCCTCCTCCTCCTCGATCTCGGCAGCGGGACGGGGGCGAGGCTTCAGCTCGGTGGTGAGGAACTTGGCGCTGAGGCTGGCGATGCTCTCGGCGCCGACGTTGAGGTCTTTCGACATGGTAGGGTCTTCCGAGGGCTCGTCGTCGTCGTTTTCAGCGTTGCCTTCGTCATCGGATTCCCAAGGCTCTCCTCGGGCGAGGGCCCTTGCCTTGGCGATAGCACGCTGCTTGTCCGCCTTCTTCCTCTCTTTTTCTTCTGCTGCCTAAAAACAATGGGTAAGCTGTCAAGAGATTTCCTGGAGAAGCTTACTAGTCTGCGCTGCTCAGCGACCTCTGCTAGGAGTTGATCCTTGTATGGGAATTCACTCGGAATACCAGGATCTTTTTAGTCTCTATTTACAACACTTTAGTTCTGAGATCAAGTGTCGCTAGAATAAATTGAAGGACATACTGCTCTTCCATTGTACGCTCTTCTTGGCAGCCTTTGACTTCTTTCTGTTGCTCTCCTTTATCTTTTTGCGAAGTTTTGCACGGTCATTTGTCGACTTTCTATTACTCGTCTCTGAAGGTCATCGTTAACAATTCCACGGATAAACGAGGGAAAAGGAACCGGAAGAAAAAAAGGTAAACAATTAACGTTTGTTTAGCCAAGTCCAACAAGAAAAAACACACCTTTTCTAATTTTAGGCATAGTGGGTGTCTATATTATCGGTCTAGGATGCTTCGTAAGAGTTCGTAAAGAGGTCGACGTTGATGTCGTCGGTGTCCTCGAAACGAAAGTGAAAAATCCTACGCTCACTTACCAAATTGGGCTCGAGATTGATCGTGAGAACCTCAATCTATAGCCACGTGATGCTACTTTTGCAATTTCGGTTTGATCTCCTCTGTGCTCTGTTCAGTGCCTTTGGATTTTCCACTTTCTCTCTTATATTATGCCTCGTGAAAACAGGAAACGCGGAAAGAAACATAAGAAGCAAAATGAAGATGAATCCCAGTTCTACCACGAACCTGAACCTAAACCTGAACCTCACGTAGAGACGTGCGAAGAGCCCTCATGGATCGTCCCCGCCACAGACAACTTTGGTGAAATAAACCCTGAAGCACCGTTCGGATACGTCGATGCAGACGTGAAGGCGTATTTCAGAACGGTGGATATCCAGATACGCGACTGGCAAGAGGCCCAGGAGGAGACTGGCGATGGAAATGGCGACGTAGACCCCAATGAACGTATGTGGTACTTTCTTCCTCAAGATGTCATTGAACGCACCGTCTTTTATGCAGAAAGGAGACTGTTTTTCATCGCTGCATTGTCTGAGATGCGCGGGAAGGAAAAACAGCTAGCGACCGACCCGGACTGCTCTGTGATATTGGAGAGAATGTCATATTCCATGGATGACTTCGTTCGCAGGGTCTTCTTCGATACTTTGGCTGGTTCGTAAGTTGTCAACCACTCTAAAATTCTCCTGACATTTTGATTTTGACTATGGATACTCTATGGCAACAGATACGAAGTTCTGTTGAGGCATAGATTTGCATCACACGTTTGCCAAACGCTTTTCACAGTGGCGAGGGAGACTATCTCCAGAGAGGTACGTACTTTACTTTTTTTCTTTTGTAGATTCGGTAGCTGAAACCATTGAATAGACCAAAGGAATTATGCCCACGGTACCAGAATCGCAAGAAGAAGGCGAGCTCCGTACTTTAAAACAGCTTATTTTGGACATCTGCGAGGTACGCACACTGCTATTTGCTACCATGGATGGCTGAAGCTAATTACCTCACTCACACCAGGAACTCCTGCCAACTTTCCACTCCCTCATAATGGATCCCTTCGCGTCCCATGTTATCCGCAGCCTTCTCCTCCTTCTCTCACCAAACCTGTCCGGATCCGAGGATAGCTCACAATCAGCCGTGCGGTCGAAGAAAAGCGCGGCCTGGAAAAGCAAAAGCAAGGGCAAATGAAATCCGTATTCTCCTCCTCCTTTGATGGCAAAGGAAAAGGAAAAGGGAAGGAGACCATGAGGACCGCGCCCGCCGAGTTCCGACAGATGGCACGGCGCTTCGTCGAGGCTGTCAGAGAGCATCTGGATGACAATGAAACGCGTGCTATGGCGGCCAGCAAAGTCGCATGCCCTGGCTTACAGGTGCGGTGTTTCCGGATTTGCTATTCGCCTGCACAATGCAACTGACAGGTTATGTTGATCGTTGATCATTGATCATCCTTCCACATAGATGTTGTTGGAAGTGGAAGCTGATCAGGACATGGCCAACGAACCTGGCTCTCTGATGGACAGGGTGATGGTTGGTGTCATCACAGCGTGCAGTATGTTATATCTTCTTCTACACGTCCTTTCTTATTCAGTTGGAACTTGGAACTGACTGTGATATGATTTGACAATCATAGAAAACAATCTCTCTTCCGAGATAGAAGAGTCTGACTATCTGGGCACTCTCCTCCGCGATCCCAATTCATCACATCTGCTCGAAACGATCGTATCGCGGTGTCCGGACGAAGCGTTCAACGCACTATGGAAGACCTATTTTAAAGGCAAACTCGCGCGATTGGCGGCGCATCCCGTTGCGAATTTCGTGATGGCTAAAGCGCTCGAAAGAGTTTCGGGAGGCCAGGTGTCGGAGATATATGAGGAGCTGGATAATACGTGGAATAAATTAATCCGTTGGTTTTCCTTTATACAGCCTGGCGTCCTTTATATGCTGTTATTGACAGTTTCTGTTATCAAGGGACGTCTAGGACTGGTGTATTGCGCGCGCTCATCGACAGAGTCGCGGTTCTCGGTTCATCAAGTCGACCACTATCAGAAGTATGTTCACGTTTAATCTCCTCGTATCCGACGCTGACAATCCACAGGTCGTATACTCTGCATTCAACATCACCACTCCAGAAGAAAAAGCCCTGCTCGTACCATGCGTTCTGACACTTCTTCCCCTACCCGTACGATATTCCTCCTCCTTCCTTCTTCCTTCCTCAATCCCTTCCTCAGGTCGTATTACTGACGCCAGCATAATAGGACTATCACACTGCACTCGCAGAAAAAAACGAAAAACGACGAAAGCGCTTCGCGTTCGCATTCGCACCATCACAAGTCGCGTGCTGTGCAGGACCCGCTGGAGCCCAAGATCCAGGGAAGCGTGTTGATGCAGTCGATGCTCCGGCTGCCAGAAGCGTATAACCAATTCGTGATCGACGGGTCAGTGGCTTCTTTCTTCTAAACTCAATCCGATCCGATCCAATCACCCTTGTCTCCTTCTTCTCCTTTACTCCCTTATTTATTTATCTAATCTAATCTAACTTCCCGGGAATAGGATCTTCGCACTGTCGCTCTCCGAGCGCATACACATCGCGCACAACTCCTCAGGCTCGCGGGTATTCGATGGGCTGCTGGAATCGCCCACCGTCGCGCCGAAGATGAAAAGACAGTTCGTCATGGATTTCATTGGCCATTATCATGTAGTCGTGGACGACAAGCTAGGCAGTCGCGTGGGGGACCGGTGCTGGTCGTTCGCCGACACGTATCTCAAGGTCTGTCCGCCTACCTCACTTCTCTCACCACCATAACTGCGGATCTCAAACTGAGGGTTTTTTTATGTGTGCATAGGAAAAGATCGCTAAATCGCTGGTATCCCAAGAACAAGCGCTCGCAGCATCGTTCTACGGCAAATTCTTCGCGAGGAACTTGAATCTCTATCTGCTGCAGCGCCGGCCCGAAGATTGGAGAAATCTCCAGTCAGAAAGGAAGAGAGCGCAGGAGCTACAGGAAAAGCAGCAGGAA
This sequence comes from Psilocybe azurescens, assembly GCA_023853785.1. NCBI lineage: Eukaryota > Fungi > Basidiomycota > Agaricomycetes > Agaricales > Agrocybaceae > Psilocybe > Psilocybe azurescens. The sequence continues at coordinate 14,020 of JAJIRX010000150.1, read as the reverse complement.
AAGCAAAACGCAGCATCGCCTGAGGTCGCTGCCTCACAGAAACAAAAACCGGCTGCTGTCGTGGAAGACATGCCGACTGAGAGCCGAAAACGCAAATCGCGCCCGGAGAACGAGATCGACGCACTGTTCAATGAGAAGCTTGGGAAGAGGATCAAGAAAGGGGCGTTGGCCTCTAATGTTGCTGCTGCTGCTTATGTACCCGAGGTCCCTTCGGCTGTTTCGCCAAATAAGAAGAAAAAGAGAAGAAACAGGTGGCAGAAAAGGAGGGTGAAGAAGATGAAGATAGGGAGCTTCAGCAAGTTCTTGGTGCTATTCGGTTGGCGCCGGCGAATGATAAGAAGCATAAAAAGAGACATTGAGGGTTCTAGTCACCTAGTCTCGTATTGATAGGGGTCCTAACGAATGTCTATCTAGTTGGGCAATATAAATTCTTATTTTAACTGAGAGCGCCTTGGTTTGGTAAGGTATTTATTTTATAGGCACAGGTGAAATATTTAGTACGCCGTGCGCGTTAAGTCCAAAGATGCATCGCAGAGAGAGGGGGCATCAGGAACGGTACGTGCTTTCAAATACTGCTACTAAATTATTGATTAAAGTAGTGTATGCCTGGCGCCCCAGTCCTACCACAGCCCCATATTATCTTATCTACTACATTTACGTGCACGTGACCGTGATCCTCAACTCATTCCTTCGACACCGACTTCTCTCTTAGACATTTAGACATTATGCACCGTACACACCTGCAGCCTCAGTCAGTCGTTCTATCGATATATAGTGGTCCTGTCATTCTTCGCGTGACTCAGCGAGCCTGGTGGCGCCAGGCTTTCAGTAAGCCAGGCTTGCTTACAGTCGCGGAAAAATAGGGCTAGAATCCATTTCCCGACAACATAAAGATGAAGGAAAAACAATGTTATTATTGGGCGTTAAATGTGAGGCAAGAAATGAGTCCATTCGACCTGCACGAAAGCGCCCTGGGAAGATCTCTAAGCGCTATAAAGGCTTCCATCAACAGCATTATCCTTCCTAACAAGTAAATTGGAAGACATTTCCATAAACTAGGTACGATGTAGTAAAACACAATAAACCTTATCCCTTTGAAACTAGATGGAAAACTGCGAGATACATGATTGTACCAGGCTAGTATGAGCATGGCAAGACAAACGATGGAAGGGTAGGCGAAAATGAAGGCACTGCTGATACGCCAAATGAGCATCTCTGCGCGTGATGGAAATATGAAATTCCATCCAGCACAATGAATAGCCCCAAATACCGCCCCAATGCATGCTATCGTCATGATTTGAAACAGGTTGGGTATTATTTTTGTCTGTAACGGCGACGCGAAGGCGTAGAATGTGCGGACGCCGCCACGATTCATGTGATCTATCCGTCGTATGATGCGCCTAGCGATACCATATAGAAGATACCACAGATTACATAAATGAGAGAATCTGAAGGTAGTGAGCCTTTTTCGAATGTGTGCTGCAGGTTGATTCCCAACAGCGGCTGTACAAGTAGAATACTATAAATGCCTAGTAGCTCGACACTGAAAACCATCTAACATACCGGGAGATGCCCGATTTGGACTACTGCATCTTCCGTGTCCCAGATCGATAGACGGTTCGTAGCCTATCATATTGGAGTGTCCAGTTTCGGAATCGTGGTTGTCTACCGATTGATGCGAGTCCTCTCTCTCAATTTGCTCGGTAACCCTGTCCTCAAAAACTAAATGAGGTCAGAGTCGATGCGCGAATTGTCAAATTTATGGAAACACCTTACTATTGGAACTCGTGTCTTGCGGTGTAGAGTGCCGATCTAAGTCATCCAGTGAAAAATCGGCTGTGCCCTTATCAGCCGATGCATCTGATTTCTTTGAGACATGGTTTTGATGAACCACTGAAGCTGAAATATCTGGGATGTTATAAACATTACGGAGGACCAGAAAACTGTACGCCATACCATGAGTCGAAGGCGGGTGATTTGGACTACTGGATATTCCGGTTCCCGGCTCAATTGAAAGAAGCTCACAAGGCACCCTACTAGAGTGTTCAGTGTCTGAATGATGGACGTCTACCGAGTTATAGGAGACTACTCTCTAACATTGCTCCGTGCTGTCCTGCAAAGCTACATGGAGTCGGTGTCGGTACGGGAATGGGCATAAACTATGGGATAGAGCTCACCATTGGAGCTCCTGTCTTGCGATATAGAGTGCAAATTTAAGCCATCCAGTGAGGGCTCCGCTTCATGCATATCAACCGATGCATCTGATGTTCGTGGGGTGTGGTTTTGGGGATGGACCGATGTTAAAAGGTGTGAGTGTTAAGAAAATAAAGTAAAACAACGTTGTTGATCTCACATTGTACAGTGAATGGCGGGAGGAGGAAATTTAAGATGGCGCAATCATCACTATGTCCGTCCAAAGGTGGAAGACGAATGGGGATCGGATCACGGCAAATGGGAACCCGGACTATGAAGCTTGAATCCAAAGGCTTGTTCCACCATAAGAAGTACATTAACGCGTTAAGGAACGCGAATGAGACGGTGACGAGTTCCAGCTCATTGATCACCAGTCCTTGTACAGCACGCGAGATGCATTGCGCAATGAACCACGACGTTTGGCCGACCACAATCAACTTCGACAGGCCATCGCCTTTACTGAGTGCGTTAATCTCGTCTTCAGACACGCGCGGGAATCGTATTTTTCCTATTCGAAGTAAATCGTCGAATGCTTCAGGGTCTAAAATTTCTCTGTCCACATCTCCATCCACTAACATGAATCCACCCATTTGCAGGAAATGTCCATGAACGTTCGACCATCCGAATTCTGCAAGAGCACATATCCCATAATTTAAAACTTATTAAAAGCGTTCCTGAGAAGCCCAGAACACACCTTTGAATCTTGCCGCCAATCGACGTGCACCTACCCACTGCCTGAATGCCCAGCAGATAACCATTTCCGGAATCAACATAGCCCATATCATGAGCTCTACACGAGTTAGAATGATACGCATCCTTCCGTCTTGTGGACCTGGCGAGTTTGGATGGACGGAAACCCATGTACAAGCAAAGATTGTCGCCAAACAGCTCCATAGAATATCCCAGGTCGAACGAAGTTGTGGACAACTGCAGGGCGCGCCATCGGCAATCGAGGTGGATGGAAAGTCTCGAACGTCAATCAGAATGGGAAAGGAAACAGAAGCAGTGGGGCTGGCATGGATAGTAGATTGAGACGCGTAGTAGAACAAAATCGAGAATATGATCATGTTTGCGTCCGTATAACATCTGCAGAACGCTGATACAAGCTTTATATGAGAGCTTGTAAAGGGGCAGTGGTTATTCTTGGCTCGAATTCGTCCTCAGATATGCTTACTAGGATCTGCCCGCTGTCCTTTGACTGTGTGATTAGTTTAACAAATAGTATACACGTTGTTCCACAAATAGTCGAAAGGCTGTATCCAGTGCTAGTGACATTCTAGCTAGTGGAAAGGTTACTGGTTCTGCTGTTGGAAATATAAAAAGTAAACGCGACAACACCTCGCAGCCGTTTGGCTGTGTGACTGCCGGTTCCTTGAAAATTTGTACGCATGTTCATTCTTATATATCGGTTCATTAACGGTGCATTATTGCGCCATTCCTTTTCGTATATACAATATATTCCATTTCGTAAACTCGGGGTTAAAAAGCTCCTCGTCATCTTTCTTTGCGGCACGCAATGCACCTATATTAGTTTCTATTCACTTTGTAGATACGAGTCTCGGACAACGAAGTACATTATATACGAAACTTCGATACCAGCTCTCCTCAGTCGTTTGCCTCGCAAACAACTGAGGTGAGTATTATTCTTCTCACCTAGTGTGTCTCAAATCGTTGTACTTAATTACTACCTAGCGTATCCATTCTAGGTTGATATAAATTCATTCTCAGTCGTTTGCCTCGCAAACAACTGAGCGTATCTATTCTAGAATTCTTACATCTGCAAGGCCGTGTAAGGTCAGAAATACTTTGGCAATCCTGACTTGAGCGCTGAGCGTTTGTGATTGATTTCTGGACGGAAGAGAGTCATGTCAAGATAACAGTTAGATCCTCGGAGTTGGCCCACCAATTGGTTCACGATAATCAGGAGTGTAGTCTGGAGTCATTTCTGAACGATTGAAACCCTACTACTAAGTCAATCGAGACTCTCAGATGGTAAAGGAGACGTAATAAAATAAGGAAAATGATCTGTGGAGAACCAAAGCCCGATTTTAGACTACTTTGTCGTCGCTCGCCGCAGACGGAAGTCGCGTGGGGACCGGTGCTGGTCGTTCGCTGACACTTATCTCAAGGTCTGTCCGCTCACCTCACTTCTCTCACCACCATGACTGCGGATCTCTAACTGAGGGTTTTTGTGTGTATAGGAAAAGATCGCTAAATCGCTGGTATCGCAAGAACAAGCGCTCGCCGCACCGTTCTACGGCATGTTCTTCGCGATGAATTTGCATCTGTATCTGCTGCAGCACCGGCCGGAAGATTGCAGGAACCTCCAGTTAGAAAGGAAGAAAGCGCAGGAGCAGCCGGAAAAGCGGCAGGAAAAGCAAAACGCAGCATCGCCTGAGGTCGCTGCCCGACACAAACCAAAACCGGCTGCTGTCGTGGAAGACATGCCGACTGAGAGCCGAAAACGTAAATCGCGCCCGGAGAACAAGATCGACGCACTGTTTAATGTGAAGTTTGGGAAGAGGATCAAGAAAGGGCGTTGGCCTCTAATGTTGCTGCTGCTGCTCATGTACCCGAAGTCCCTTTGGCTATTTCGCCGGAGAAGAAAAACAAAGAGAAGAAACAAGTGGCAGAGAAGGAGGGTGAAGAAGATGAAGATAGGGAGCTTCAGCAAGTTCTTGGTGCTATTCGGTTTGCGCCGGCGAATGATAAGAAGCATAAAAAGAGACATTGAGGGTCCTAGTCACCTAGTCTCGTGTTGATAGGGGTCCTAACGAATGTCTATCTAGTTGGGCAATATAAATTCTTATTTTAACTAAGAGCGCCTTGGTTTGGTAAGGTATTTATTTTATGGGCACAGGTGAAATATTTAGTACGTCGTGCGCGTTAAGTCCAATGATGCATCGCAGAGAGAGGGAGGCATCAGGTATTGTACGTGGTTTCAAAAACTGCTGCTAGATTATTGATTTAAGTAAGCTAGGCTTGCTTACAATTGCGGAAAAATAGTGCTAAAATACATTTCCCGACAATATAAAGATGAATGAAAAACAATGTTATTATTGGTCGTTAAATGTGAGGCAAGAAACGTGTCCATTGGACCTGCACGAAAGCGCCCTGGGAAGATCTCTAAGCGCTATAAAGGCTTCTATCAACAGCATTATCCTTGCTAACAAGTAAAATGGAAGACATTTCCATAAATTAGGTACGACGTAGCGAACGATGGCATTCGTCATACTTTCCCCTTTGTTCTTTTGAACAGGATGACCTGGAGACCCGAAAAACGCCTTAATGCACCCAGTTAATATGAGCACGATAAGGCCAACGATGGAAGGGTAGGCGAAAATGAAGGCACTGCTGATACGCCAAATGAGCATCTCTGCGCGTGATGGAAATATGAAATTCCATCCAGCACAATGAATAGCCCCAAATACTGCCCCAATGCATGCTATTGCCACTACTCGAAACATACTTGTTGCTGTTTTATGGTGAATTGGCGCGAAGGCATAGAATGTGTGGACGCCCTTTGAATGATCACGTGATCCGAAATAGCCATGTTGCATGTAACGTATCCGTCGTAAGATGCGCCTGACGATATCATATAGAAGATACCACGAAGTACATAAAGATCTGAAGATAGTGCGGCTTTTGAGAATGTGTACTGCAGGTTGATCCCCAACAGCTGCTGTAAAAGTAGAATACTATAAATGCCTAGTAGCTCGACACTTGAAAACTACTACATACCGGGAGAGGTACATCTTCCGCGTCCCAGATCGATAGACGGTTCGTAGCCTATCATACTGGAGCGTCTAGTTTCGGAAGCGTGATTGTCTACCGATTGATGCGAGTCCTCTCTCTCAAATTGCTCGGTAACCCTGTCCTCTGAAACTAAATAGGGTCAGAGTCGATGCGCGAATTGTCAAATTTATGGAAATACCTTACTATTGGAGCTCCTGTCTTGCGGTGTAGAGTGAGGATCTAAGTAATCCAGTGAAAAATCGGCTGTACCATTATCAGCCGATGCATCTGATTTCTTTGAGACATGGTTTTGATGAATCACTGAAGCTGAAATGTCTGGGATGTTATAAACATTACGGGGGACCAGAAAACTATATACCATACCATGAGTCGAAGGTACGTGATTTGGACTACTGGATATTCCGGTTCGCGGCTCAATGGAAAGAAGCTCACAAGGCACCCTACTAGAATGTTCAGTGTCTGAATGATGGACGTTTACCGAGTTATGGGAGTCCACTCTCTGACATGGCTCCGTGCTGTCCTGCAAAGCTGCATGGAGTCAGTGTCGGTACGGTAATACGCAAGAACTATGGGACGGGCTCACCATTGGAACTCCTGTCTTGCGATATAGAGTGCAAATCTAAGCCGTCTAGTGAGGGCTCCGCTTCATGCATATCAACCGGTGTATCTGATCTCCGAGGGGTGTAGTTTTGGGGATGGACAGATGCTAAAAGGTGTGAATGTTAAAAATAAATAAAGTAAAACAACGTTGTAAATCTCACATAGTATGGTGAATGGCGGGGAGTGAAGGGAGATTATGGTGGCGTCATCATCATCATGTTCATACAAAGGTGAAAGAGCATTAGGGACCAGATCGCTGCAAATGGGCACCCGGACTATGAAGCTTGAATCCAAAGGCTTGTTCCACCATAAGAAGTACATTAACGCGTTAAGGAACGCGAATGCGACGGTGACGAGCTCTAGCTCAGTGATCACCAGTCCTCGTACGGCACGTGAGATACATTGAGCAATGAACCACGACGTTTGGCCAACCACAATCAACTTCGACAAGCCATCACCTTTGCTGAGTGCGTTAATCTCGTCTTCAGACACGCGCGGGAACCGTATTTTTCCTTCTTGAAGTAAACGTTGGAAAGTGTGAGGGCCTATAACTCCCATGTCTTTATCTCCATCCACTAGCATGAATCCCCCCATTTGCAGGAAATGTCCATGAACGTTCGACCATCCGAATTCTGCCGGAGAACATATCCCACAATTTTTATTTATTTAAACTTTCCTGAGAGGACTAGAACCCACCTTTGAATGTCCCCGCCAAATGACGTGCACCTACCCACTGCCTGAACGCCCAGCAGATAATCATTTCCGGAATCAACATAGCCCATATCATGAGCTCTATACGAGTTAGAATGATACGCATCCTTCCGTCCTGTGGGCCTGGCGAGTTTGGATGGACGGAAACCCATGTACAAGCAAAGATTGTCGCCAAACAGCTCCATAGAATATCCCATGTCGAACGAAGTTGTTGGCAACTGCAGGGCGCGTCATCGGTAATCGATACGGAAGGCAAGTCTCGAACGTCAATTGGAATGGGAAGAGAAACAGAAGCAATGGGGCTAGCATGGATCGCAGATTGAGACGCGTAGTAGAGCAAAATCGAGATGATGATCATGTTTGCGTCCGGATAACATCTGCAGAACGCTGATGCAAGCTTTATATGAGAGCTTGTAAAGAGGCGGTGGTTGTTCTTAGCTCGAACTCGTCCTCAGATATGCATAATAGGATCCGCCAGCTATCCTTTGGCCGTGTGATTAATTTTAAAAATGGTATCACGTTGTTCCACAGATAGTCGAAAGGCTGTATCCAGTGCTGTGACATGCGAGCAGGTGGAAAGGCTACTGGCTCTGCAAGGCCGTGTAAGGTCAGAAATACTTTGACAATCCTGACTTGTGCTCTGAGCGTTTGTGATTGATTTCTGGAAGGAAGAGAGTCGTGTCAGAGTAACAGTTAGAATCTCGGAGTTGGCCCACCAATTGGTTCACGATAATCAGGAATGTAGTCTGAAGTTATTTCTGAACGATTGAAACCCTGCTACTAAGTCAGTGGGGAGTCACATATGGTAAAGGAGACATAATAAAATAAGGAAAATGATCTGTGGAGAACCAAAGCTCGATTGTACACATTTTGTCGCTCGCCGCAGACTCGCGACCGTGGTGGTTCAAGAAAGAGTAAGCAAATTATCGCTAAATCGTTGGTATCCCAAGAACAAGCGCTCGCCGCATCGTTCTGTGGCAAGTTCTTCGCGAGGAATTTGCATCTTCATCTGCTTGAGCACCGGCCGGAAGATTGCAGGAACCTCCAGTTAGAAAGGAAGAAAGCGCAGGAGCAGCAGGCAAAGCGGCAGGAAAAGCGGCAGGAAAAGCAAAACGCAGCACCGCCTGAGGTCGCTGCCCCACAAACACAAAACCGGCTGCTGTCGTGAAAGACATGCCGACTCAGAGCCGAAAACTTAAATCGCGTCCCGAGAATGAGATCGACGCACTGTTCAATGAGAAGCTTGGGAAGAGTATCAAGAAAGGGGCGTTGGCCTCTAATGTTGTTACTGCTGCTCATGCACCCGAGGTCCCTTCGGCTGTTTCGCCAAAGAAGAAAAACAAAGAGAAGAAACAGGTGGCAGAGAAGGAGGGTGAAGAAGATGACGATAGAGAGCTTCAGCAGGTTCTTGGTGCTATTCGGTTTGCGCCGGCGAATGATAAGAAGCATAAAAAGAGACATTGAGGGTCCTAGTCACCTTCTCGCGTGTTGATAGGGGCCCTAACGAAGGCTTATCTAGTTTGGGTAATATAAATTCTTATTTTAACTGTGAGCGTCTCGGTTTGGTAAGGTATTGATTTTGTAGGCGAAGGTGAAATTCTTAGTACGCTGTGCGCATTAAGTCCCATGATGCATCGCAGAGAGAGGGAGGCATCAGGGGGATCAGGTACTGTACGTGCTTTCAAAAACTACTACTAAATTATTGATTAAAGTAAGCTAGGCTTGCTTACAATTGCGGAAAAATAGTGCTAGAATACATTTCCCAACAACATAATGATCAATGAAAAACAATGTTATTATTGGTCGTTAAATGTGAGGCAAGAAACGTGTCCATTGGACCTGCACGAAAGCGCCCTGGGGAAGATCTCTAAGCGCTATAAAGGCTTCTATCAACAGCATTATCCTTGCTAACAAGTAAATAGGAAGACATTTCCATAAATTAGGTACGACGTAGTAAAGCATGGCATTCGTCATACTTATCCCTTTCATCTTTTGAACAGAACCACCTGGAGACCCGAAAAACGCCTTAATGCACCCGATTAATATGAGCACAATAAGGCCAACGATGGAAGGGTAGGCGAAAATGAAGGCACTGCTGATACGCCAAATGAGCATCTCTGCGCGTGATGGAAATATGAAATTCCATCCAGCACAATGAATAGCCCCAAATACTGCCCCAATGCATGCTATCGTCACCGTTTGAAACAAGTTGGGAATTATTCTTGTCTGTAACGGCGACGCGAAGGCGTAGAATGTGTGGACGCCGCCACGATTCATGTGATCTACCCGTCGTATGATGCGCCTACCGATACCATATGGAAGATACCACAGATTACATAAATGAGAGAATCTGAAGGTAGTGACCCTTTTTTTTTGAATGTGTGCTGGAGGTTGATTCCCAACAGCTGCTGTAAAATTAGAATACTATAAATGCCTAGTAGCTCGACACTTGAAAACTATTTAACATACCGGGAGACGCGTCATTTGGACGACTGCATCTTCCGTGTCCCAGATCGATAGACGGTTCGTAGCATATCATACTGGAGCGTCCAGTTTTGGAATCGTGGTTGTCTACCGATTGATGCGAGTCCTCTCTCTCAATTTGCTCGGTAACCCTGTCCTCAAAAAACTAAATGAGGTCAGAGTCGATGCGCGAATTGTCAAATTTATGGAAACACCTTACTATTGGAACTCGTGTCTTGCGGTGTAGAGTGCCGATCTAAGTCATCCAGTGAAAAATCGGCTGTGCCCTTATCAGCCGATGCATCTGATTTCTTTGAGACATGGTTTTGATGAACCACTGAAGCTGAAATATCTGGGATGTTATAAACATTACGGAGGACCAGAAAACTGTACGCCATACCATGAGTCGAAGGCGGGTGATTTGGACTACTGGATAGTCCGGTTCGCGGCTCAATGGAAAGAAGCTCACAAGGCACCCTACTAGAGTGTTCAGTGTCTGAATGATGGACGTCTACCGAGTTATAGGAGACTACTCTCTGACATTGCTCCGTGCTGTCCTGCAAAGCTACATGGAGTCGGTGTCGGTACGGGAATGGGCATAAACTATGGGATAGAGCTCACCATTGGAGCTCCTGTCTTGCGATAAAGAGTGCAAATTCAAGCCATCCAGTGAGGGCTCCGCTTCATGCATATCAACCGATGCATTTGATCTCCGTGGAGTGTAGTTTTGAGGATGAACCGATGCTAAAAGGTATTAGTGTTAAGAAAACATAGCAAGACAACGTTATAGATCTCACATTGTACGGCGAATGGCGGGGATGGGACGAAGTCCTCCAGGGTGCTGAAATCATGGTCATCGGAAGGTGGAAGAGGAATGGAGACCAGATCGCTGCAAATGGGCACCCGTACTATGAAGCTTGAATCCAAAGGCTTGTTCCACCATAAGAAGTACATTAACGCGTTAAGAAACGCGAATGCGACGGTGACGAGCTCCAGCTCAGTGATCACCAGTCCTTGTACGGCACGTGAGATGCATTGAGCAATGAACCACGACGTTTGGCCAACCACAATCAACTTCGATAAGCCATCACCTTTGCTGAGTGCGTTAATCTCGTCTTCAGACACCCGCGGGAATCGTATTTTTCCTTCATGAAGTAAATCGTAGAACGCGGGAGGGTCTATAACTCCCATGTCTTTATCTCCATCCACTAGCATGAATCCACCCATTTGCAGGAAATGCCCATGAACGTTCGACCATCCGAATCCTGCCAGAGCACATATTTCACAATTTTATTTATTTATTTCAACCTTTCCTGAGAGGACTAGAACACACCTTTGAATCTTGCCACCAATTGACGTGCACCTAGCCACTGCTTGAACGCCCAGCAGATAATCATTTCCGGAATCAACATAGCCCATATCATGAGCTCTATACGAGTTAGAATGATACGCATCCTTCCGTCCTGTGGGCCTGGCGAGTTTGGATGGACGGAAACCCATGTACAAGCAAAGATTGTCGCCAAACAGCTCCATAGAATGTCCCATGTCGAACGAAGTTGTGGACAACTGCAGGGCGCACCATCAGCAATCGAGGTGGATGGAAAGTCTCGAACGTCAATCGGAATAGGGAAGGGGAACAGCAGAGATGGGGCTAGCATGGATGGTAGATTGAGACGCGTAGTAGAGCAAAATCGAGATGATGATCATGTTTGCGTCCGGATAACATCTGCAGAACGCTGATGCAAGCTTTATATGAGAGCTTGTAAAGAGGCGGTGGTTGTTCTTGGTTCAAACTCGTCCTCGGATATACATACTAGGATCTGCCAGCTAATCTTTGGCCATGTGATTAATTTTAAAAATGGTATACATGTTGTTCCACAAATAGTCGAAAGGCTGTGTTCAGTGCTGTGACATGTGGAAAGGCTACTGGTTCTGCAAGGCCGAGTGTGGTCAGAAATACTTTGACAATCTTGACTTGAGCTCTGGGCGTTTGTGATTGATTTCTGGAAGGAAGAGAGTCGTGTCAGAGTAACAGTTAGAATCTCGGAGTTGGCCCACCAATTGGTTCACGATAATCAAGAATGTAGTCTGGAGTCATTTCTGAACGTTTGAAACTCTACTACTAAGTCAGTCGGGAGTCTCATATCATATGGTAAAGGAGACATAATAAAATGAGAAAATGATCTGTGCAGAACCAAAGCTCGATTCTAGACATTTTTGTCGCTCGCCGCAGACTCGCGACCGTGGTGGTTCAGGAAAGAGTAAAAGCAAATTATTGCTAAATCGTTGGTATCCCAAGAACAAGCGCTCGCCGCATTGTTCTACGGCAAGTTCTTCGCGAGGAATTTGCATCTTTATCTGCTGCAGCACCAGCCGTAAGATTGGAGGAACGTCCAGTCAGAAAGGAAGAAAGCGCAGGAGCAGCAGGAAAAGCGGCAACAAAAGCAAAGCGCAGCATCGTCTGAGGTCGCTGCCCCACAAAAACAAAACCGGCTGCTGTTGTGGAAGACATGCCAACTAAGAGCCGAAAACGTAAATCGCGTGCCGAGAATAAGATCCACGCGCTGGGAAGGGGATCAAGAAGGGTGCGTTGGTCGAAAGTCATACCGGGCCCGAGGTCTTGCCGGCTGTTTCGTCGGAGAAGAAGAACAAAGAGTGAAAGCAGAAGGCAGTGGCAAAGGAGGGGGTAAAGAAGATGAGGATAAGGAGCTTCAGCAGGTTCTAGGTGCTATTCGGTTGGCGTCAGCCAATGATAAAAAGCATAAAAGAGGCGTTGAGGGTCCTGGACTCCTAGTCGCGTTTTGGTGTGGGTCCTAATGAAGATCTACCTATTTAGGCAACATAAATTCTTATTTAACTAAAAGCTCGGGTCGTAAGTTATTTATTCTATATGTCATGTCAGAGAAAATGCAATGCCAGAAATTTAATGGATACAAGAACGAGATTAGTGATTAAAGTAAGCCAGGCTTACTTTTAGTTTGCGTAATATATATATATGCTAGAACCCATTCCCGACAATAGGATGATAATGAACTACAATACTAATGACTGGTCGTTAAATGTGAGGCAAAAACGTGTCCATTCCACCTGCACGAAGGCGGCCTTCGGAAGATCTCTAAGCGCTATAAAGGCCCCTATCAACAGCATTATCCTTGCTAATAAGTAAACTGGGGAACAGGTCATTACCGTCTGGAAGACGTAATTCGCGGCCTTGATATATGTAGGCTCGGACATGAAATTCCTCTCAATATTGTGCACCATGTGTACCAATGCAACAAGAACGATGATGGAAGGGAAGGCGAGGATGAAGACACTGTTGATACGCCAAATGAGCATCTCTGCGTGCGATGGAAATGTGAAATTCCATCCAGCACAATGAATAGCCCCAAATACAACGGCAATACTTGCTATCGCCAGGGGTGAAACGCCTTTGGGCCGGATATCCCAATAATGCGTAGGCGTAGAATGTGTGGACGCCCTTGGTAGGTGAGTAAACTCCGCTGCTGTACGTTCGCATCTGTTCTATCCTTTGCCTGACGATATTAAATAGAAGATACCGCGGGGTACATAAATGAGAGTGTCTCATGGTGCTGTCGCTTTCGCGAACGTGTGCCGCAGGTTGGACCACAACGGTTGCTGTAAAAGTAGGATATTAGTGACCTGAGACCAGAGAATTGAATATCATACCAATGGAAGACGAATGATTTGGACTTATGGGTGTTCCGATTCCCAGGGCGATAGCAGGTTCAAGAAGCATCATACTAGACCGCCCGGTTTCTGAATGATGACTGCCTACTGAGTTATGGGAGTCTACTCTCTGAAATTGATCCGTGCTTTCCTGTAAAACTAAATGGAGTCAAAGTCGGTGCGGGAATAGGCAATACTATGGAACAGTGTTTACTATTGGAGATCCTGCCTTGTGGCACAGAGTGCAAATTTAGACCGTCTAATGAGGACTCTGCTTCATGCATATCAATCGGTGCGTCTGATCTGCAGGGGGCATGGTTTAGGGGATCTACTGATGCTAAAAGGTGTGAGTGATAAGAAAATACAGTAAAACAACGCTGTTGATCTCACAGTGTATGTGATCATGATCATCCAAAGGTGGAAGAGGAATGGGGATTAGATCGCTATAGATGGGGACCCGGACTGTGGAACGCAAATCCAAAGGCTTGTTCCACCATAGGGAAGTACATTAAGGCGTTAAGGAACGCGAACGCGACAGTGACGAGCTCTAGCTCAGTAATCACCAGTCCTGTACGGCACGTGAATGCATTCACTGCTGGCGCCGACCAGT
>JAJIRX010000149.1:0-27233 GCA_023853785.1 Psilocybe azurescens | reverse complement strand
TCGCGGGTGAGCCTGTGAGGCCTGCGTTTCACAACCTGATATTTTCAACAAGAAGTGCTTCCTCATAGCTATCTCGGCCTCCGTGGAATATATAAACAAAACTATGGTCTGTACGGCACTAGAAGCAATCCAGCAATGCGAAGGTTATGAAATCTTTGATACCAAAAAACGCCATGCGGGATGCATCCTCAGCGATACAATATGGTATACCGGAGGAGCGTAAACGCCGAGACGCTTCGATTATTGTGGGGATGTCAATGGCATGATCGACGAGCTGGGAAATTTCCCTGAATAGGCAACGTATTAATAACATCGCTTCTTAATTCTAGAAGTGCTGTGTCATTGAACTGTGCGGGAATCGTAGATATTAGAAATTCTGGGCGACACGGCTGAGTGAAGGGACCACTTCTCTTCGGCTACTCTTTATTCCCATCTAGCCGACGTTATTCCGGACTTGCAAAGCCCTAGGCGGTGTAAATGGCGGTCGCTAGTATACTATGGTGAGCTGACAAGCTTCATTTTTGTCACACTCAAGACTCCCAAAGGACCTAAAGCATCAGCATCGTATCCGTTTCTTTAATCCCTTAAGTACTAGTCACTTGTTTATTTAGAGGCATTTCCCTAGGCTAGACGTATTAGACACTAACAATGGCCCTGAGTGGTATATGTTGCTTGGTTTTCTATTCCATAAGCGAATATTGCTTAACGGCTTATATCCGACGTTTCAACCCGAACATTGATAGATAAGGAGTCCACAAGCGCTCGGTGCCTAGGCGCCTAAACTTCCTTGAACCTTGTAGGTTGTTGCTTGCCGTTTTATTCTCATTTTGACGTACCAAAAACAAACTATATTGTATTTGTTTCTCTGACCATGAAGGTCCTCGGATGACAACGTTACGTAGCCATTTCTTGCTCGAGAAATCCTGGAAAAAAACGACGTTGGAAGACATGTGTTGGGCGCTCGATCACTGACTGTCGATTAGATCAGATCTGATTCTCCCTAGGTTACCAACCATGATCGGTTGTGAAAATTACAACTCCAAAGCGGAGATGACGTTATATAAATTCCGACTCCCTGATTGACCAATTTGACAGCACACTCTTGATTCACGTTGAAGACTTTTCAACTTCCCACCAAGCTTTCAGGATCCCCATTGACACCCATGCACTCCTTCTACTAGTCGAGGTACAACTGCAGCAGGCTCGTAAGTAACAAACTAGTAACCGAGTAAATAAACTTTCAACACTGCCTTGATTGCATCATGACACCGTGTCAGGTCGATCAAGGAGATACAATCCATTTTTACGCCTCTCCGCTTGTTCGGCTACTTTATAGATGGCTGATATATAACTTCGAAGGTCATACAAATACGTGTGGAGAAAGGAGTTCGCGATCTCCCATAGGCAAGATGCCGCCCTGGACACCATCCGCACCCTTCAGACTCGTTCATATCCCCTCATTTCAACATCTATTTGCCCAATTCATAAAGCTTTTCCGGGATTTCCGCCTGTTGAAGGCAGATCGTCCTCTGTCCACCCCCTTTCCCGGTGGACTCGTCATCTCTTTCAGGGATGTTATATGCCCGACTCATTGGGACTGCATCTACGGCATTGCCTATCGAACGAAATTCGATCGCCAGGAGAGCAAGAAGACCGACTCTCCTGATCAAATTGACAAGGGGAACCAGCTAACGAAGGAGCCGCCCGTGGGGAAGACAACAGCGCCCTTCGATCTGAAGAAGTGTTGCCTCTGGGAGGCCAGGACCATCATACGGTCCCTGAAATTCGAAGAACCGTATATGAAGTCCCGGCGGAAGAAGATCCAACTTCAATCAACACAGAGAGGGATCATTCCGAGGAAAGGACTCACCTGGAGTGGTGGATGAAGCCCATCGCATGCGAAGAACCGGAGACGCATACTCTACCCAAGCCGTCCAGGCCACAAGAAGAATCAGGAAGAGCGCTCTTGATTGGTGTCGAAACAACAGCATAGACCCGGTGAATGTCTATGCAGATAGCGGTCCGAGTAAAGAGCATCGTGATGTACGAGACATGCGGTCACTGCTGGAAGGTGCGTGTATTAGGCGTGAGCAGACCAAGCAATCACTGACTTTCCCTCTACCTGGTAGATGTGTGCGGTTATGATTCAAACGACATCATATTTCTCATGGACGATTGCGACCCGGAACACATTCAGCCCACACGGGAAAACATTGTATGTATTCTTGCAGTATACTCAGACTGTCCGAATCTCATCTCACGTGATACGTCGGCTCCCAGGTTCTACACATCGGAAAACTCATAGAAGGCGCAAAGGAAACGGACCGGTTCTTCTTTTATTGTACGCATCTCTTCTTATTTTTCGAAGTCGGAGCAGACTTTAAACAAGCCATCTAGTTGCGGGCCACTCAGAACAAGAGGACACCGACGACAATGAGGAAGAAGATGGGAAGAACGAATGTAAGCTCCGACTTTTGCATTCTTTCGTCTTGATCTGTTACTTACACTTTCACATTAGTCATTCTGACTTCTGACGGGAAAAGGATCATGGACGATGTGGGCTACGACACTCTTATTAGCGTGGTATGAAGCTCATAAATCTACTCAGGAACTTCGACGACTGCTTGTCGACCCTCTTCCACCAACATGTTCTTTGACTGTACGTAGCCCCCTCTATCTTCCAAACACGTTGCTTATTTGCTCCCAAGGCGGTCTTAGACTCATGCCACTCCTGTTCGCTTCTTGGTATTAATTTACACTCTTGATGTACTCTTGGGCTACAACTGACTGCTTCGAAGATCTGCCTCATTTCAGATGTAATCGAGTCTATGTACCATGGCTCAACAGGGGCTAAGGAAAACGGATACAATGTTGGCAAAGAATCGTATGTTTTCTTTTTTATATTTCTTGCAGTCTTACTGATCAGTTTCCCCTCTCGTTGAAGAGCGAAAGCTAGACATTGATCGTAGGTGATACATTTTGCCTTGATATGATGGATAGTTGACTGAAGGATCGCAGTCCACTTCGAGCACCTTGACCTAGATACCAATCTTCCTAACAACCTCCGCCTTAAATCGCCAGCATTAGGTAGCCCTCATGGTCGTCGTGCCACCGAATTTCCTGCCACCGAGCAAGGCATTCTGCCAACAGGCAGACCGAAGCCGATAAGACGGCCGCGTATTCTGACGGGGGTTGTCTCGGAGCCCTTAACTGTACCTGGCCTGTCCCCGGACTCAGCAAGACATTATTATGCATCGCCAATTTGCTTGTATTGTACTGGTAATTGCAGGAAAGATCCCATTTTCACGAGGAGAAACGCTCCCACACCCGACG
Source organism: Psilocybe azurescens (assembly GCA_023853785.1). Lineage (NCBI taxonomy): Eukaryota > Fungi > Basidiomycota > Agaricomycetes > Agaricales > Agrocybaceae > Psilocybe > Psilocybe azurescens. Next base: position 23,900 of record JAJIRX010000149.1, on the reverse strand, counting down.
TCGTAAGTCGCAAGACTACAACTCCTTGTCATATGGACTGGAACTGATAACAACGACTATGTCTTTGCAGGTTTGTCTGTCGTCTTCAAAGGACAGTCAGCTGACGTGGGTCAGAGATGGCTCTACAATGACTCAGGTGCGTACTGTATGGTCGCTCTTTTGTCTTAGGATATGAGGCTTACATGGTTGTTTTGGTAGTTCTTAATCAAGATGCTGAGGGAGCAGCCAAAAGGAAGCTGAAAGATATATTGACACTAGTCAAGGTAGTCCATTTCTTGTCCTAAGCTAGTGCGCCCATGCTTACGCTACGTAGCCACGACATTCACAGAACTTATATAGAAATGCACGATGAATGCCGAGCCTATAAGAGGCAAGTAAAGAATTGGAAGCCGAAGGAGAAATCTACGAAGAAAAAGTCGGCAAAACCGAGGGGAATTCCAGCCCCTAAAGGTTGAGATTCACAATTTCCAAGATCCGCAGGTATGTTCCCAACGTTGATACCTTTACGCTCTGCCATACTTATGGCATGGCACCAGATATCTAGTTTTTGGCCATTAGTAAGTTATTCGAGTTGAAGTCAGGTAGAGTTACAAGTTCTGACGATGCTTCTCATAGGACATGGACAGATTTTTTGAGCCTTGAGTTCCGAATGTTGAATCACTCGGCCGCGAAAATTCTGGCTACATGCTACCCTACATATATACCTCAGCATTTTGATACCATTCTCCATAGGATATGAAGCCAGATAAAGGTTACGGCTTCAATTATGGGTCTAATTTATTATAACACACTCTGCTTTTCATATGGCTGCCCGCTGGTTTATTTATAGATGTACTTATGTATTTGTATCCTTATAATCCTGTTGTCGCTGTAACACTCTCTTAACAAAATTTGCCGTACATAGTTGTAACTTGTCTCTTGTTCAGTTGTTTTTATTTCTGGTGAATGCGATCACCATGGGAATATACTGCTGCCGGCCCCGGCTGTCCTCTTTTCTGGCCCCTGTTTGGCTCTTGAGCTTGCTCACCATTATTACTCTCCTAGCACGACCTTGTTCGACGTCCAGTCCACGCTGAAAGGACATAATCAATTACTTTGCTGGAAGACCACCTCGACTTCTCGCGGCAATGACTCGAGGAGAGGCAATTTCTTAGATTCCGTCGCTTCCCATCCAAGGCGCTTTAATCGTCGTGGAATGCCTCGATGGTTACTAGCGAACAATCTCCAGAAGACTAGCGTTCGAGATTGAGGTGTGGTAAATACAGGAGGTGAGCCTCAAAGCAATTCTGGCGCTCACATTCTCCATATGCGTCTGTGATGGAAGGCGGTAATGATACGGATCCGCCCTTTATGTGGACGCCTTTCTCGAACATGATCTGAAAGAAAAGCCGACGTCAGAATTGTATAGTCTTCTAGGCGAAGTGCTCAGTCATTTACGTCTCCCATAACGGTCGTGATATCGTGGAAGGTGATGTTTGGCTCATCGCTAACCAGGAAATCTACACGTCGTCGTGGTGTGAAATTTTGAGAGGACTTCCTTTCAGCTTGGCATGTGCCCAACTCACAATATCCTTCGGCGCCTTCATCGGCCTTGCCTGCGATTGCGGCCTCCAGGATCATTAGAATCGCGTTCGCGGCATCCTTGACGTGGATGTTGTTCATGGAGTTGTGTCCTGGTCCCCATGTTCCTGCATATTTGATGGGCTTCCATGTTTGCAAAAACAAGTCGATGGCTTGTGTCGACTTCTTGATGCCTGGCAATGCAGAAGGGGTGAGATACACATGCGTTGTCTCAACAATAATAGCCTGTCACCTTCTCCTACGCCAAAAATCCACCCAGGGTAAGCGATGATTGTGCGTACGGGATTCTCTTTTCTGGTTCCTGCGGCGACGATGAGACTGTCGCAGTTTAGGTGAGGCGCGTCTGTGGGGACTTGGTCGAGGCTGAATCCTATATCGGTGTACTTTGGGATTTTATCTTCTGGAACCAGCTCTCCGCGAGCCTCGTCGTTTAGGATAGCCAGGCCAGATACGTGGATGTACACGGGGGATCGTGTGGCCGGCTCGCGGATTGTTTTTCTAGGCCTTCGAGGATTGCTGTCCTCGGCCGTGATCGGCTTGTTAGTATTTGTATAGCTTGTACTGTCACTCACCTTTTATGCTTCCAGGGTGGTCTGAACTGGCACAGTTGATGGTGTACTTTGCTTTTGAAGCTTGTTCTGCGATAATGCTATGATCGTCTAGGGATCCCTTGATGACGGATAAGTTTGGGTAGATGTTCTGCAGCTTGGCCTCCTTCTCTGGATTAGCGTCTCGCACGAGGCCTACGACGTGGTATTTGATAGAGCTGTTGCTTAGTAGGACGAGGAATTGGGACCCTAGGTAGCCGGTTACTCCCAGCATGAAGATGGTGTGCTGTATTTCTGCCATGAACGTTTGAAGAGGTTCCGTGAAGGTAGTATATATGACGGCAGATCAGTTAGAAATCTTATCTGACAGAACTTTCCATCTTTTTATAAGAAGGCGAAGATTATCGATGATTGTCGGCTGCGATGAGAAGAGTGACCTGTTAAGTATAATTATATCACCGCAATCTGAATGTCTTCTGACATTTGATTGACACTCCGGACACGTTGACTTGAACTAGCCTTATGAATCCTCTCAATCTACCAAGGCACTCTACATTCAGTTCGTGGAGAGCAGGGCCTAATCAACATTTTTCAGAATTATTGAGCAATTGTTTAGTTCAAAAGAGTGTATCGTCTGTGATAAATGAACTCGCGGCTATAGTCTGCCATGCACTAATATATTCAAGGCTCAAGGCAATGGTCTGGAAGCTTACCTCCAAACAGCCTTGCCTAGTACATACAAAACTCGCGAATTCACTTGAGGGAGGTATAGCGCTCAATTGTAAGAATGAAAGGTGAAAGACAGTCGCTCGATCGTAAAATCCCAAAGTCATCTCAGCCACTTCGAATCTGGAAAATCACGTTTTTGTCTTTGCAAATCCTTGCTTTTATGATTGAATATGATGTTTCTCCGTGATCTCAGGACGGAGAGTGAGTGGCAGCCTGTGACAGATGAATCGATGACCCGCGGCCTATGACTCAAAATTCGACAAAAACCGGCGGCAAATCCCGATTTGTTCCGAGAATGCCGTAGTGGGCGCGAAAACGAAAATTGAGGACGAATTAGCTCGGCACCAGAGTCAACTGCAACAATATCGTCGGTTTGGACGGTCTGGTGCTTCCAAAACCCCTTCTAGAGGCATATGCTGCCTCACATTCTCCATAGCACAACTCGCGCCGTCGCGGTTGTTCAGAATCAAACACACACCCTTAGAAATGTTCTGCAGCTCCAGTCGTCAGGTCCTTCGTCGGGCTCAGGCTCGAGCTGGGGTAATGGCCCAGGTCCAGGCGGTTCCAAATACAATGCAGGCAGTCGATTTTATGGATATAATGTATGTGACTCATATTTGGCGATTATCATCTCTTTTGACTATATTTCTAGAACGCTGGACGGGCAGTGACCCATGCAAATGCAATCACCTCGCACGATGGATTCTCGTCTCAGACAGATGAGAACGAGGATCTCACCCCACGAAGACCTGTCTTGCCAAGGTCGCAAAAAGGCATCGGATACGCAGCTCGAGCGTTTCCATGGGTGTCTCAGGCCGCGTTGAGCGTGGTGAGAAGTTGGGCGTTCTCAAAACTGTGCAACTGCACACTCGGGGAAACAAACATTCGCTCCCGTGGAGACATTGGCCTCAGCAAAGGAAAGACTTCTCGCCGCAGACCCTGTAGATTCAGTGTCTGGTCCCCTCCGTGTTCGCCGAAATTCAACATCTGCGCCGTTGAGTCCCTTACTCACACCATCTGTGCCAATCCCTCCGGAAGGCGCCAAAGAGCAGACAAAGAACAATGCCATCCCCGTTCAAAAGGAAGAGTATCCCCTTCCCCAGCTCCAGCTTCCCCACCCAATCTGAATTTGTTGTACAACTCGAACGTCTCGCAAAAGGTTCCGACGAAGTCGCGGTCGCGGACGTCGTGCGCCATCTGCTCAGGAAAAGCAAGGTTACATTGGAGGAATTCAATGCAGCGCTGCACGCCATGGTCTCTACTCGCCCCGCTGGGCATCCTCTTTCCAACATCATCAAGCTCTACAACACCATGTTGAGCCAATCGGTGGTCCCCAACGTCCAGACATACGAGAATCTGATTCAAGCTCTTCTTGCTCGCGATACGGAAATCCACAAAGCGATAATCTCCCTAGAGATGCGCCACAAACAGACACCACTTGTTGGTCGGATGGAGGTTGCGTCGCTGCCCAGTGATCAGGCTAGAATTGTGAAGCTCAAGGAAGAAGACAATTTCCCTTCGGCTATGTCCCTGTTCGAAGGTGTCCTAGCTATCGGAGCAAGGGATCGTCTTTCACACTCGACTTACGCCAAGCTGCTGGCTTCATGCGCGAATCATACCGACGTCAATGCTGCTATCCACATCTTTGCACAGATGGAAGCCATCAAGGACATGAAAATCGGCATTAATATCTATCAGTACCTTATCCTGACGTTCTCCAACGCGAAGAAGATCGAAGAAGCGGAACATATCTTCGAAGCCTTCCTAAGTGCATCGCAGTCGGGCAAGCTCAGGCGCCACCATATCGTGCTTGCCGACGCTGAACGCCGGTCGCAGATTCTCGTCTGGAACGTCATGATCGAGGCCTACTTTCGCGCCGAGCAGCCAGACAAAGCCATCGAGCTCGTTGAACGCATGGTCAACTCTACCGCAGGCGACCAGTTCTTGCCCCATGAAACGCCCATCGCCACTTCGTCCACGTTCACTACTGTTATTGCCGGTTTCCTTCTCGGGGCGACCTGCAGTCGGCTTTGGCATGGTTCAACCAGCTTTTGACACAGGAAAAACTCCTTTGAGTCCCTTTGAAGGTTTGGGCGGCAAGGCTATGCGACCTGACAGTGTTGCCTGGCACTTGGTGCTTGATGCACTGGCAGCGGAGGGCAATCTCCAGGAACTCAATCGGTTGTACACTATCTACAAGTCTATCGGCGCAGAGGACAATCTCCAAACGCGACAAATCGATCACATCCTTATTCACCGGGCTAACATGGACAACCTTGAGAAACTCGACGACCAAACGGCTCTGCAAACCCTGCAGTTCTTGTTGGACGACCTCGCCGATTATGATTCAACACAGGCTAAATGGAACATGAGGATCGACATCTGCAACCAGTTTGTTTCCAGAGGCCATTTGGAGACGCCCTGCGATGTGATGGCCAATAGTGTTCTGGAACAGTTCCAGGCAGATAGCAACGGCACTCTCACTCATCAAATTCAGTGGCTGCAGAAAATTTCCAAGGAGTTCATCGATCACGTTACTAACGTCATGGCTCAAGGAAAAGGCGAGCTTCCTTTTCTCTCTGCACTGGCACTGGCACGGATGGCACACACTCTCTCGTTGACCAAGCAGCTCAAGTTCGCACCCCACCTCCTGCACGCATATGGTCGCGCGCGGTTCTTGAACCTACTACCGTTTACCGACCTCAGCCACAATGATTGGGACATCCTTCTTTCCTATGCAGCGTACTTCGAGGCCGATTCGATGAGCGGCAATCCTGAAAACCTTCCCGAGGTTCCGGAGTTTGCGTTTAACGGTTTTGTTACCCTGTTGGACGACATGGCGTCCCAAGGCGTCGAGTTCACCGCGTTCAGGAACGACACCCAGAGGAAGACTCTGGAAGTTCTAGGACATCTTTACAGCGATAAAGAAACCCGACAGCAGTTCCTCGCGAAATTGGGCCCTTCGTATGCTTTGGCCGGCGAGCAGTACGATCAGCTCACGTACTCTGTCCTCCAGAGCGCGTTGAACGAGCTGCCCAACCCGGACGTGGAAAGAATGGAAGGCACCCCCAGTCCCGCGTCCGAGAGCGAGTACTCCAACCTCCGGATCGACCGTTATCACACTCAAGTCGTCGATGAAGCCCTGTTCCCGAACACGGGCCGCAAGCAGGAAATGGATGCTCTGAAGGGGTACCGCGCTTTGGAGGAGGGGCTGAAGCGGGGCGTCGTACCCGTCCCGCTCACGTTCTCCCGCCTCATCGAGGGCCTCGGGCGCATGCGGCACGTCGACAAGGTCCGCGAGCTGTACGCCATCGCGCAGGGCATCATCCCCACGATCAACGAACAGCAGCAATTTGGCGCGTGGGCGCTGATCGAGAGCAGCATGATCGTCGCGCTGGGACACTCGGACTGGCTCGAGGCGGCGCATGTTCACCGATACCGGCTGCTCGAGCTGGGTGGGTGCCCGTCGGCGGACGCGTATGGTGTGCTGATTCAGCATGTCAAGGATACCACGGACGACGCTTCGGCGGGGTTGGCGCTTTTCAACGAAGCTATTGAGCGTGGGGTACGGCCTAACATCTATCTTTACAATAACATCATCTCGAAGCTGTCCAAGGCGCGCAAGGCGGACTACGCGTTGGAGTTGTTCCAGCAGATGAAAGCTAGCGGTATTCGGCCTTCGTCTATCACCTATGGTGCTGTCATCGGTGCTTGTGCTCGTGTTGGGGATGTGTTGGCGGCCGAGTCGCTGTACCTTGAGATGACTCAGGCTCCCGATTTCAAGCCCAGAGTACCCCCTTACAACACGATGATGCAGCTGTACAGCACTACGAAGCCGAACAGGAATAGCGTCCTCTATTATCGGGAGGAGATGCGGAAAGCGAGTGTCAAACCCTCTTCTCATACATACAAGGCACGTTGATTGTTTAAGACTTATTTTCACGCGTATATTTACCTTCTCATGTTTGATAGCTCCTCCTTGACGCTTATGGCTCCATCGAACCCATAGATCTTGTATCGATGGAAGCTACATTCGCTGAGCTGCAGAAGAACAAGAATGTCGAGATCACCGGGGCGCATTTCGCCTCGCTCATCAACGCCTACGGCTGCGTCAACCGAGACCTCGACAAAGCCATCTCCGTCTTCGAAACGATGCACCAGATGCCGCGCGCCCCCGCCCCGGACGCCGTCGTCTTCGAGGCGATCATCAACGTCATCGTCGCGCATAAGAGGACGGACCTCATCCCGGCGTACGTGTCCAAGATGAGCGAGGCCGGCGTGCACATGACAGCGTACATCGCGAACTTTTTGATCAAGGGATATGCGAATGTGAACGATATGGACCAGGCGAGGGCCGTGTTTGAATCGTTGTTGGACCCTCCTACGGGTGTTGCTGCGCCTAATAATCACGCGCCGCATGATCCTTCAAATTCGCCCGGAGTCCCTGTTATGGAGCCTGTGTACCGTGAAGTACGTATTCTTTCTCTCCATCATTAGTGTGGGTCTTTGTTGATGATTTATCTTTTTTCTTCTCATCAATAGCCCTCGACGTGGGAAGCGATAGTACGGGCAGAACTTGGTGCTGGTAATCGTGACGCGGCTATAGCGCTTCTCGAACGATTAAGAGAAAGGTGTGTCACCTTTGATTCTCTTGACTCTCTTAAATTCTAATCTCACTGGATTTCAGACAATACCCAGAGGCGGTGTACAACCGTATCAGCGGCGTCCTGACGGACCACTCGGTTCCACTATAATTCGATCCCCCTCCTATCGGACACTTCAAATCATCGACAAGCACCGTACTCCGCATTAACTAACATTCACACACGGCAATGGTTAACTATCTAATCGTTTGCCAAACCCTAATCCCAGGATAGCCGTTGTCTCTCGCCCGTTCGTCCGTCTGTCCGTCTGCTGTAAATACTCACGACCGAAGCATGATTATCGTCCTGGTTTTCTCCTTATATTTGTATTTCTATATCTATTCGCATCCATCTCAGTCTATCCCATCCATCCATGTGTATATACATACATTACATACCTGTTCTGTTTATTTAGATCATACTCCCCATCCCCCTCGTCGTCCTTTGGACATGCTTTAGTTGTTCCTTTGACGATCACATACATACATACATATTATATGTAATTAAAAGTAGAGTAATAAAATGGCTGGTACTGTCGCAATCAATTTTGTGCACGACTTTATGACTAGGGAAGCGTCAACTGCGTCGACAGAAACCTTGCTTGTTGAAGAAAACAGATACTAGATTACTAATTTCTATAATTGCTGACCGAGTTACCAAAGAGTCTTATGCTTATAGTACTTAGTCTCGGCCTCCCATCCTCTTTCGGAACAGATACCCAATACGGGTATCCCTCTGTTAGAGTCTGAGATACTACCAACGGTCGCAACATACCTTTGTGTTCGTAAAATTCTTGGATTTTCTTCAGCAATTCGCTGACCATATTCAACTCAAGAACTCAGCGCACTCCAATATTAATCGTGCCTTTCCCGTGTTGCTAATTGGAGACGGAGGTTTTATTGGTGTCTCAGGGTCGAGTATGAAGTCGTAGTCACATTCTTCGTCCTCAGGTAGGTCCTTGTTTCTCGGTTTGATTGACTGCGAAATCGCACCTTTCTTCGGTTTTTCTCGCGCCATGTAAATATACCTCCTTGCCCCTCGCCACTACCCATTAGAAGTTCAACTTCTTTGGGATTCATCCGCTTAGTCTTCTTTCCGTCAGCAACCCCAATAGAATCTTCGAGGTCTATACCATCCTTGTGGAGCAGATGCAATCTTTGTTGTTCATAATCTGGGACAACGATTTATTTAATACCTATCATTTGAGGATCAACGACGAAATGGTGAACCACAAGAAGTATCGTGAGCCCAATGGAGATCAGTTCTAAATAGACGGTTAGAATGCTAGATCACCAAGTACAATGGAGAGAGGATAAGACTCACGCTAAGCCGAAATCGATGAGCTTGATGTGCCCTTCTGGGTCGAATAAAAAGTTCTGTCGGCAAAGAGATTGCAGATCAGCTGTGTAAATACAATTCTCATAGAATACACACATCTGGTTTAATATCGCGATGGATAAACCCATGGCGATGACAGCTTTCTATTGCGAGAATCATCTTGCGAGCCGAACGTTAGTCTTGAGGGGTATGAGCCATCACACTATGAGAAAAGGGTTATCTCGGCAACGTAGAACCTGCTAAAGTCTTCTTGAAAGACGTCCCTCCCTATCAGAAGATTCAGTAGGTCACCCCCGCCCATGTACTCCAGGACCTGGATAAAAATATTGGATTTAATAACATGAAACGAAATCGACATTAAAAGCGACCGCAGTCGGTAATCTTGGGAACATAACATGTCGATACTGACCAGATAGAGGTGGTCGCGGTCTTGGAAACTATAGTATAGCCCTACTATCCACTCGGCCCCACCCGGGGTATGAACCAAAGACGCAGATTTGAGGACATCGCGTTCAGCACGGACGTGGTCTTCCTGGCCTTTCCTCAACATGTCAGCTTTACGCAACTAAGTATGATGTTTAGTACTGCTGCTATACTCCAGCACGCGACACACCTGCTTCATTGCGTAAAGGCTGCCCGTAGACTTATCTCTCACGAGAGAAACAACTCCAAACGCGCCTGTAATTGGATGGTGTTAGATAGCACGATGGATTTGAAGGAAAGTAGTGAGTTTACCGTGTCCAATTGTTTTTAACTTCACAAATGCACTGGCATCGACTTTTTGTCTCCTTTCTCGCAAATAATCGGTCTCATTTTGTCTCTATCGAGCTCGAAGTTGCTCTTTCTGTTGGTAAGTTAGTTGCATTTCGACCATATCCTTCTCCATAGTTAATTTCCTCTGTTCTCGCGATGAAGGGTGCCGGAAGAGTGGAAAATATAAATTCTCAAAATAGATGCGAGCAGCCACAGCCTTTTCCAAAGTTGCAAGAGAGGGTGATATAAGTCTCGGCGGTTTTACGACTTGTTCAGTTTCCGACAAGGAGCTAGGATCTTGATCATCCATTTCTTGAACCTCACGATGAGATCGAAGACCCCCTATCGAAGGGTAGAATTTCCAGTTCTTCCTGGAAGACCGTCAGGGAAAGGAGAAGTAAACATTACATTTTCCCTGGCGACTGTCGTGAGAGAAGAGGAAGTGGCACTGGTAGTGCTTACAACGTGAAGCTGGCCGGAAAGGGGTCTACCTAGTCTACTACCTTGAGACGGTTTGAGGCCGCTGACTACTTCGTTGATAGCCTTTTCTTGATTCCTCTGCCTGATATAATTCTTGATCGGGTGGCCCAGTGAGGATCATTGGATATTTATTGGATAGTGAGGAGAGGGCTAGAACGGTCGTCTAACCTCCAAGCTTTCCAACTCCATCTGGGCCCCAACGCGTTAGAAGAGCTTCCAGCTGGTCAGCATCGGAGGCGTGTACGAGATGATTGATTAAGTCGCAGTCAGAGAAAAAGTAAAGATAACTCTGAAGAGCATACACAAATCCTGTGGGTTTTGATACCATGTCTTTGCTTACTCGCCGCCCTTTCTTGGGCATTGCCCTAGTAGCTGTATTGCGCTCCAAGTCTATCTGGGGCCAGCCAGAACAGGCTCTGCAGGTGGGTCATGCGCTTTCCAGAGTAGACGAGATGGAGGAGTAGGAATCATGACTAAGAGGTCATAGAAGCCTTTGTTCTGACTGGAATAGATGTCGTCGGAGGCTCTTCGTAATGGTCCGATGGAGGATAAGGTGCATATGGGGGATATGCAGAGGGTATAATATAGGGGTCTTGGAACGAATAGATTCTATTAGATATCGGAGAAGAGTACTGGTTCTGCCATGACTGCATAGGGAGGTATGAGCAGGGGAGACGGTAAAGGACGCTGCCTCCTGGCCGGGGAAGCCATTTGAAAGAGTCAAAGCAAATGGTATACAATTGGAGACTAATGCTTACTGAGAAAACTCTGTTGATTGTTGACGCTGACTTCACGTACACGGTTGATCGGCGTTTGAACGCCTTACTTTCGGTGTAGAACAGTTTCCATTTATAGTCTTAGGCTGCGTTATTTTGCCTCCGTTCAGTCTAATTTTTAGATCACAAGATGTATAAGAGAAGAAAATTTACCAGCATAAGTATAGGCAGCTCATTTGCAACTTTTTATATCGCAAGGAAGAATATAAGACAGCGGATAGTCTAAAGATAAGTGCTGAGCTTCAACCATGCGGCTCATTTAGTCAGCATTAAGTAGTATTGTTGTGGTTGTGGGTTTCTCCTTTCGTACTTACTCATAGCTTGTCTTGCTAAAATAATTAACTATGTTTGACCACTTACATAGTGCGACTCTCGCTGGTTAATAAATTTATTACTAGCGGTATTAGACGACACTAGAGGGAAGTAAAAAGAAAATCGTATCATGTACATTTGGTTGAAAACATTTATCTGTCCCTACATAAAGCACAAATCAATCGATAAATGTGGATACTTGAAGATAAAAACCGTCTGGTACTTCTAACTACCCTTCTTCTCTGATTTAAACCGATTTTTTAATGCTCTTATTCCACCAGTATTTTCACTGCCCTGAATATTTTGACGACTTTAATCAAAATTAAAAGGGCAAAGTATATCAAGGTCGCTGTTACGGAGCTTTTATCCATGCGTCCTGCTGTGGCGTTGGGGCTTGTTGCATTCGGGTATGCAACGATAGTCAATGCTGCCATAAAGAATAATCCCGACCTTTACGATCTTCAATATTAGATGTATGTATAAATACTGGGTAAAATACTGACCAGATTGTACAAGAAATGGGTAAAACCAAACACGCCCAGAACTCCACCGATATTACTGTATCAATGCTCATGGATGCCTGTAGGTATATCAGACAAAGGGCCACATTAGCTATTCGATGGTCTCACTGTTGAGCGGTAACAAGATGCATACCTTAACCCATTTATCTATTATGTTTCTACTGTTCAGGTCCAGCTTCTTGGAAGTGTATAGGTGACTCAAAACGAGGCCCATTGTGGCGAACAGGAAAGCAGAGATCGCAGACGTTCGAGCAAATATGGTCCCTGCGACAACATCGATCTGAAGAATGGCAATTGAGAGCCTGTTTTCACCGGCGTCAAATTGTATCATGGAGATTCTGAGCTGTGAATACATACGACAGAAGAAGAATGCAGACATCGCGCGCTGCCCTCCACGCTGCGTTCATCTCTGACAAAGTATCTCCCCACAGGTGGTAGCTCGCCAGCATTTCGAAGTAAATATCTTGGTCAGATCTTGCATCAGGGTTTGCTTGGGACCTGAACCTCTTCTTGAAGTAATAAACGCGATATATGCCCAAGGTGTACAATGTCATTGCTAAGGTATACAGTGACGTAGATAAGGTGGAGGCCATGGTGGATTAATAGAGAGGGCTGTCAGAATCTTCTGAGCGGGGAAAACTGAGAAACATATCTTGCCAGCCAAGCAAATATGTAGCTTTACCACTGTCTAATTATAGAAAGATATTCAATCTCTCAGTATCTCAATCTCTCAGTATCTCTATCTGAGGATAGTCTATCTTTATCTTTGTCCAAGGTCCTCGTCTTTCGGACGTGTTACCCACTGCGGACAACCTCCGGTCCTTTCGGGTCACCACGCCACAGAACTGATTCACTGACTAGAGACTATTGGTGGGGACAATCGGTGGGCCAGGTACCAGAGCTGTCACATTGGCAGCGCCGTTGTAAGCTGGTCATGCCAATCCGACAAGCAATAACCGTCCCACCGACTGGCGCTATAAATACTCTATGTTATTGAGCCACTCTGGACTGTATATGAAGCGGTGAGCCGCCAGATTTACAGCGGTTCACTAAAGATACAGAGCTCTCGCTTTGAATGCATCCGGTCGCCGCTTTGGAGGGTGTGCCATGGGACTGAGAGAGGTTTAAATTTTCATCTCCATTCCCGTATGTCCGATTTGGTCTTCGCATGGAGCGGAGCGGTATTTCCTGTACAAAGCACGAGGACCTACTCGGTGAGACCCGCCAGCCGATTTAAATGTTGCTCTTGATTTCATACGAGTATTTAGCTTGTCATCCTAGTAGCCATCGTGATCATGCATGGTTGATGTACTCAATGTTACATGGAGGCTTGTCCTCCAGTCTCTTTCTCGGTTTCGCTTGAAAGTTCAGGCCCAGGGATATCTACCACCTTGTCTGCCTCTCCGCAACTATATCTCTTTACGTCCTCTTCGCTGCTGCGAGCCTATCTCTTGAGGGACGTATAGTAACTTCCCCCTGACCAAATAATCTACTCATATTATAGGCGGACGACATAATTAAATTTAAGCGAACCGCGCCCATCTGCCATTCTATTTATACTTATACATAATCGACAAGACATCCAAATACATGTACTATGTAGTATTATATGGGGTCAATTATACATTATCATAGTGCCGATCTTGATGCAAAATGGGCCAAAACCCCTACCGGGCTGGACAAAATTCTTGTTTTTAGGGCATTTTTTTGTTTCCAGAAGACTTAAATTATATTTTATACACACTTTGCGTGATTTTCTCCTTTCTTACAAAACTGACATCCACACGGAAGCCTCGACCAACTCACGCGCCGTATAAGCCATCAAGGTCAATGAATCCGACGACGAAGAGGAAGAGGATGGAGAAGATCTTGGATGACTTACTTACTACTGAACACGTCTTGAAGTTGTGTCAGCAGATGGAGAGTCTGTGCATCATGCATGGTTCATTTGAGACATGATGCATACATAGGAATGCCAAGAACCGGCGTTATACATTATTCGGAAGAAGCCTTTCGCGTCTCGCTCACTCAGGATCTGATTGCCTTGATCACCGTCATGTAAAGTTAATCTGATTATGAGAACCCTTTGAACGGAGATATGCGATTCCGAGTTTGTTCCAGAGAGCTGATTGCAGGGAGCAAGAACAAGATGCTGAAGGCGATGATATTTGGACACGGAGCAGGTGAATGAGAACGCTTCGCTATGCCAGTGCCTGGCATGCTCTATGAGGAGCTATGCTCGCTACTCGCCGCTTTCAAAGTTCTCACGGGGTGACCATCAAAAAGCCAGCGGATCACGTGGGCTTAGACATTTTGGTATCGGCATAGAGGGGAGCAAGCTCCCAATCAGATCAACGCTCACCTCACCAAGGACACAGGCCTCTCAAATGACACAGCATACTACTGTGTACGTATATATATACGCGTCAGTGTTCTATGCGATGCGATCTTCATGTCGGAAAGGTGTCATAGATCGCCTTGGCTTTTGAAATAAGCATCGTTAAACCGTCTCAAGTGTTTCATGGACAACAAAAGGGCAAAGGGAGAACACGAAAAGTCGGTAATCGCAACATGGGCCAGCCTGTAAATTGGTGCATCGGAACTGCTTCAAAAAGAGATAAGCTATATGTATACCGTCACAATTTGTAGAGCATTATATCAAGTCCACCAACGTTAGGTTTTCAAAATGCGCCACTGAGGATCCGACACACTGCTCCATGCCACCGTTTCCTCTTCGCCCAACATTCCCCCTTCACCTTCGTCATACGCATCAAAGTTACCAGCAAGCCCGAACGATAGGGCTGCCTGACTCGATCCAGAACGTGGTATAAGACGAACGACTACCGCATTTTCAGATCCCGGAGCGGCACCAACGGTAGGTGCATCTATACGGACCACCTTCGCAGCGCTCAACAAAAACTCGGGCGAGAAGGTCTGCGGATTAATTGCGAGATCCTGAAAATAGGACGCGAGTTAATTGACAAGCAAAAGATAAAGGAAGAAAAGATCGACGAACCTTCCAAGCGACAATACCACCAACAACTAGCTGATCGAGGCTTGACACTGTGACGCTCTTGTCCCAAACACGTTCAGCCTGATCCCAGTCAAATTGCTCTGAAGTGGATGGATAACTGGCGTTCGCGTTCGCGTTAACGCTCGGGGTCGGGTCAGCCTCAGAATAAGACAACACCACAGAAGCATCTTCCGTCGCAAAGACTCGTCCTGCCCATACCAATTCTGCGTATAGTACTCATCCTCATTCTGCGATTTTGCTTCCTTCTTCCGGCTCCTCCGTTTTGACGACTGTTGTGTGGTGTTGGTATTATCCCACATCCCAGCTTCCACATCGACGCTCGTCACAAACATATTGGCAGGGATCTGACCTCTCTTGGAGCTCGGAAGGGGGAACTAGCCGTGGTTGTCGAACATGACTTGAGGGAGTTTGCTCGGGGAGGAATCCACCATTGCTACTCCCGCTTCATGCCTCGGGCAGCTCCCTCAATTTGCGCGCCATTCGCGGGCTCATTAGCCGAAAAGATGATCTTTTGCGGAATAGGATTCGCCATGGAAAGTTTGAACCCTTTCTTCTTGTTCTTGTTCCTCAGTGAGCTCATCATTACCTGCTCCTTGGTAATATAAACTGGCGTGCTGCTAGAGCTGACATCTTCGCTCCCAAGTGCAGATGCTGGCAGAGCTCCCCGCGTTTCGGTGTCCGCGTCATGTTCGGCCCCTGCTTTCTTCTGTGGGGCGTATGTCGATGTCACTGGGTGAACTACCGGGACTGGCGTCGATGGGCCGGCGGTAGGAAGCGTGGACCTGGTCTTCGACGGTCCCAAGGGTAAAGAGTTCGCATCTGAGCTGCCCTTTGGAGGCGCGGATGTAGGCTTCGTCTTCCCAGTTAAAGCAGCAGTCTTTTCAAATTCCCTCTTTTTCCGACGGCGCTGATTTCTCGAGTGGGTCGTGGGTTTTCCAAAGCCTGGAAGAGTGTGAAAGGTGGTCTGGCTAGAAGTAGTCTGACTGGTGAAGTATAAAATAGAGCCATATATTTAATTCAGAAAAAATTCAACTTACCTTGATATGACTTTGGGTGCAGCGGAAGCAGATTTTTGGACGAAAATGGTTTTGGAGGGGAGGAAGAGATGGAAGGCGATGACGAAGAGGATGAGGATGAGGATGAAGAAGATGTCGATGAAGATGTCGATGATGATGATGATGAGGAGGAGGAAGATGTCGACGAATCCGAGTCAGAGCTACTCTCTTCTGGCAGATGTAAGCGTTTGTCCATGTGTTTTTGGGTAGGGCGGCGGTTGTTGCATTGGTCAACGGCCTAGCCGATATAATGGTCGGCTTATGCACGCTGCTCGAACGTTTTCTCTTTTGTCCACGAATACGCTCTATAAGGAAGCCAAAAGATATGTTTGACTGCAACTTGACAAAATATACAGGGACAGGACGCACCTTGATTGACCTCCAACAACGCCTTTGAATTCAATATATGTTCTAAAGGGCGTATCTTTATACATATCAAATCCCCATCTCTGACAACAGTGTCAAAAAGACTATCATCCAATAGTTCAAAGCCGTCAAGTAGTAATGTCAAGTGCTCGGCATCGTGTCGTCCATCTTTTAGAATATGAACCTCCCGACATAGGCTTTCCTTGAGATTGTATATCTTTTCAGGAGCTGACTGTACATCTGGAGTAAACCATGCCTTCAAGAGGGGTAAAGGGCTCTGGGTTTGGATGCGTAAACGCATGGAAGGAGGTTGGAAGCAAGTGAGGACAGCACAGCCACAGGCAGCAGCCCAAAATTATGGATCACATGGGCGCATGCACCTCGAAAGGTCGTAACAGCTTATATCAAAACAAAATCAAAGCTGCCATTGAGCTGCCATGGAGATTTGACACTCAGATGTTAAAAACGCAGTGCAATTGTGTTTAATATTTAACTGAAATTTTTTTACATGTACATTGCACTGGTTGCTTTCCTCAAAAGCCTTCAAGTTTGCTCGAAAGTACATACATTTAAGGTGCCCAAATTAACAGGAAATAGGGTCTTCTAAGTCGTATGTCTATACTTCGTTGGCACCAAGTTCCTCCATATTGACCCAAAGTCCATCCTGAATAAAAACAACATGAATGCTACACCCACCATCTGTCGCAAAAGGAAGAGACTTATAATGAATCTACGACTTACCTTGATGTACATCGTAAGATGTGACAGTAAATAAACTTTCTGTTGTTTTTAAGCCTTCTCCTTTCGCCCAGTCAGCGGGAGGTGGGGTGTTGGTAGCGTTGTCTAGAGTAAAGTTTTTGAAGTTCTGCAGCAGACGAACAAGGTAGAATGTGGCTTCGTGATATGCAAACTATTGTGGGTACGACCTCAGACAAAAAATCTTTACCAAAAGGCGATGTACTGACCTGTTGACCAAGACAAATCCGAGGGCCCGCGTTAAATGGGCAGAAAATGAAAGGGTTGGGAGTCAGATATTTGTGCAATCTCGCATCGAGGAAGCGGTCAGGATCAAATTTCAAAGCTGGATCATAAAGTATCAAAACGCTGAGACTGGAATACAGGATGAATGGACCATACCGTCTGGTCCCCACAAGTCGGTTCTCCTCTGCATGTCAAGAATACTATACATGCATCTGGATTGCGGTACCGGGAGTTAAAGTTAAATCAATTCTTAGGTTGATCTAGGTGAGGCTGGAACATACGTCGTATTAGCGGGGACAAAGAGTGGTGGCTGGCCCTCCCGCTTGGTGGGTAGGAGAACGGCTTTGTTTGGGGTCCTATGAACAGATGGATCCAATAAGCGCGGTCTACGTCTTTATCATCAAAATTACATACCGCATGTTGACCGGGCTAACGACAGGATATTAATTATAAGTATAAAATATCACATTAGTCAAAAATAGCGGCATACACAGGGGGTAAAGTCTGAGAACCTCTGCAAAAGCAACAAGACCTTTCAGGACATGATTAAACACTCGAAATACGGGAGAGACAAACCATTTAGAAAAGCCCTCATGAATCTCATTTCTCGCATCTGGCCGTATGTCGGCCTACCGTTAGGACCGACCTTGTCAAAGATTTCATGGCGAAGTCGTTTCTCGATGTCCGGATGTTGAGTGAGCATGTACATCGAAAACGTCAAGAGGCACATGGTCTTTAGGAAAAGTATAAGTCAGCTTGGGTGAGGTAGATTGGAAACGATTTACAGTATCGCGTCCAGCAACCATGAGATTGACCAGCTGAGAAGGAGAAAATTCTGGTGAGTAAAGACGATTCCAAATGGACTCTGAACGATTAATATCTCACTTCGTCTTTGATTATATTTTGGTCTAACAACAAGTCAACTCTCAGTTAATATCTCCAAACGTTCAAGGAAGGGTTCGTCCACCGACCTTGAGTATGCCTGACCAGATGAGTCAATAAAGTGACATCCTCCACATCATCCGCATCGGGACTCTTTTCCTTCTCCCTCAAATCGCTCTCCCTCTTCTCCAGCGCCTTTTTCATCAACGGCTCCGTAAAATCATCAATAACCTTTCTAAAGGGTTTAACTTGATCTTTCCACAACTCAGCGAGAGGCCAGTCTTTTCCCAACCCAATCCGTTCAACGGACTTCAGTTGACCAGCCGAAAATGCACTTGTGAAGATAGTCGAGGGTGGGTGCAGTACGAGTCATCTGCTCTCTTCGCCGCAGAATGAGGATATGGGATACCAGCCAAAGAGAGCCAACATTGTTTCCGAATAAGAACTCCGAGGCTGAGTCCAGTGTAAACCGCGAAACAAGGTCCTACGCAACAGAATACCCATGAACACAGCGGACAGGTCGAGAGCAATATAGACGAGGCACAATAAACCGATCAGAACACATACCTGGAAGTTAACTGTGTACCCTTCTTTAAGTCGTTCCTTCGCAGCTTTGATCGACAGGTCGCAATTTCGATCGTAAATATCGAAATCACTGATCCGCTCGCGCGTGAAGAAAGGTCGAGTCATTGCTCGATGAAATCTGTGAAACGAAAAGACTAAATATTGACGGAAAGTGGAAGAACGGCTGTAGCTCACTTCCACATCTCGCCTACAGAATCACTTCAGTAACATCGCCGTGTTTTCAAGAACCAGCGAAATGCACACACCGTCAGAATTGAATACTCCAGTCCCGAGCAGAGAATTCATCTGGGAGATGAAAGTGGAGCCTATTCAAAGGCACCAGGTAAGCGAGCATTAAACTGGGACACGATGATTTGACCTTTGTCAAAGGTATCGAATTGAGTCGCCAGTAATGCCTGCCAAGGGTTAACAACAACAAAGACCACATTCGCGGACTCAAAGATACCTTGATGTGATCTGGTTCCAGTGTCACCACCTAAGTAACGTGTTTAGCTACCGTAGACGCGACAAATTCTGCAACGTACCGTGCTACTTGTCAGGAGACTAAGCTGATATGTGTAACCATGAACCCTCGTCCATCGATACAACATTCCACCTTTGCGTTGTTGGCATTAGACGACACGCGTCTAAGTGTACACAAAAGTGAACAAGACATACCTGGATAACCGTCACGATTACTTTGAATCAACTCTGGAATTATCTCGAACGCCGACTCTTTAATGTGAGGAGCCAATATCGCCCCATTGGCAGCAGCAGTCCTTTTGTCCGCCCACACCTGATAATACCAGCCAAGATAAAAGAGAACCGGGCGCGCAATAGCTGCAACGAGGATAATGAACCATGTAGCGATGAATGCGGTCGCGGGATAGTATGCCTGTAGCAGCCTAAACGCATAGAAGACGGCAACAGATGGGATGGTGAAGTAAGGCACTAAGCCGAGTGTGTAGAAGAACCCGGGTGGTAATTCCATTTTGCGCGCTAGCTTTGCACTGGAAACAAGTAGAACCTAGTTAGTATGTGAGGAACAGAATGGAAACGCTGGCAGAAGAATGTATGTTTGATGCACTGGGTGGTCAGAATACAGCCAACGCTTAACGCGATGGATATTCAGGAACAACCAGACCGCAGCAATATGCGTTAGTAAGCCAAACAAGCGAGCTTAGCTGCAGCAAATGAACGAATTGGCAGCAAAGTTGCCGGCACAGATCAAGAGGCCTGAACTAGCCCGAACTTCGGCATGTTGCTGAAAATGCCTTGTCAGGAGAAATGACCAAACGGCCATCATTTCAATCTCCGGCTATCGGTTTGTCAAATAGCCTTGACCAGATTGGCTGTGTGATCATCTCACATCATGACTGAAAGGCAAAATCTACAAAGCTCAAACTAGCTCTTGATAAAATCATTCGCTCTTGAAGGATGTCTGAATACGCAAGCATACTTAAATCATGCACTGCTACTGACAGCTTTTTCAACGACACGATGGTTTCAGATTGATGTGTCCGGAAGCGCCCATACCGGTTCAAGCCAAGGCATCTTTGTCTCCTAAAAGCAGCCACATAACAGTTATTACAAGTCTCGAAGGCTCTGATTCTATACATCGTTGGGGCAGAGTTCTTTCATAGTAACCCAAAGGCCATCCTAAATAGACAAAGTGAGTTTGATTTTCTCATCGAAAACGCACGACTGCGAGAAAAGACATGTTTAAAGCGAGTCAGCGGCTTACCTTTACATACAACGTAAGATGTGACAAAGGAAAGATCTTCTCCGTTGCTTTCAAACCCTCTCCATTTGCCCAGTCAGCGGGAGGTGGGGTGTTTGTTGCCTGGTCTAGAGTAAAGTTTTGGAAATTTTGGAGCAGACGAACGAGGTAGAATGTCGCTTCGTGATATGCGAACTGCGAAAAAGCTTAGATAAGGTGACATCATCACGGCGGCAACGTCTTTTTCTACACACCTGTTGTCCCAGACAAATCCTTGGACCCGCATTGAAAGGACAAAAGATAAAGGGATTGGGAATCAGATATTTGTGCAGTCTCTCGTCGAGGAAGCGGTCAGGGTCAAATTTCAATGCTAGATTCGAAATCTATCAAACTCTGAAAGGGATATAGAATGAGTAAAGGATACCATCTGGTCCCCATAAGTCGGTCCTCCTTTGCATGACCAGAATACTATACATGCAACTAAAACGAAAGTCAGAATAGACATCCGTATCGGATCACTATGGGATGAAATGGCACACACGTTGTGTTAGCAGGGATAAACAGCGGTGGCTGTCCTTCTCGCTTGGACGGTAGAAACACGTCTTTATTAGGGGTCCTGTAACCAGATTGGTCCATTAAACGTCGTCTGTAAACTTTTAGAGGAGCCTAATACCTCATATTACCAGGGCTAATGACATCTTATCAGTATGCCAATATTCCGACGCAATAGAGTCACATACACGGGAGGATATAGTCTGAGAACCTCTTGAAGATACAAGAGCTTTGAGGATTGGGAAAATTCACACAAATTAGAGACGAACCGTTGAGGAATGCCCGCATGAACTTCATATCCCGCATCTGTTCATATGTCGGTCTACCGCTGGAACCAACCTTGTCAAAGATTTCCTGGCGAAGTCGTTGCTCGATATCTGGGTGCTGTGTGAGCATGTACATTGAGAATGTCAAAAGCGACAGGGTCTCAATTAACAAACAAAATATCAGCATTTGACGGGCGTGTATAAGGTGAGAGAGGGTATGCCATACGGTATCGCGTCCAGCAACCATAAGATTCACTAGCTAAAGATGTACAGTCGCCAATGAGGAAATTGTTCACGAGTAGTACCGGAATATCGTACTTCATCTTTGATAGTTTCTTGATCTGCCAAAAGGTTGAAGTCCGGTTAATTTCTTTGACATCGAAGGAATACTTTGTATACGGACCTTGCGTGTGTCTGACTAAATGAGTTAACAAGCTGACGTCCTCCACATCCTCCGCACCAGTGCTCTTTTCCTTCTGCGTCAAATCTCGCTTCCTCTTCTCCAGAGCCTCTTTCATCAATGGCTCCGTGAAATCATCAATTACCTTTCTAAAAGGTTTAACGTGATCACCCCACAGTTCTGCGAGAGGCCAGTCTGTGCCCAGCCCAAATCGCTCAACTGACTTGACTTGACCCGCCGAAAATGCATTCGTGAATATCGTCGAAGGGTGTGTGTAATATTCGTCCAGTGTTTTTTTCGCTGCGGAAGGAGGGTATGGGATACCAGCACAGAGAGAGCCAACGCTATTTCCGAACAAGAATTCGGAGGCCGAGTCCAATGTAAAGCGTGAGACAAGATCCTACGCAATAAATTTCATGAACACAGATTCAATATGAAAGCGACATAGACTTTGAGAGCATACCTGGAAGTTGAATGAATATCCTTCTTTGAGCCTCTCCTTCGCAGTCTTAATTGACAGGTCGCAGTTTCGGTCGTAAATATCGAAATCGCTGATTCGCTCACGCGTGAAGAACGGACGAGTCATTGCACGGTGGAACCTATATGATAAGAAAGTAAAATGAAAACTGACACAATGTACTGTCAGTGAGCTGTTCGGCATACTTCCACATTTCGCCTACACGATTACATCCACTTCAATATCGTGTCCTCGAAATGAAGAAAAAATCACTGACCATCGGCATTGAAGACCCCTGTCCCGAGTAAAGAGTCCATCTGAGAGATAAATGTCGAGCCTGAACAGTGTCAAACAATTGACCATTGAGTTGATAAAAATTTCCTGCCTTTGTCGAAGGAATCAAACTGAGTTGCAAGCATTGCCTAGCAAAAATTAACAACAAAACGATTTAATATCTACGAACGCAACGATACCTTGATGTGGTCTGGTTCCATCGTTACCACCTATAAGTGCTCTTAGTTTAACTTTGCTGATACAGAAGGGATCGAATTATCCCCGAGCAATCCAAGACACACCGTGCTACTTGTTAAAAGGCTGAACTGGAACGTATTGCCATAAGCTCTCGACAACCGATGCATCACCCCACCTTTTCAATTTTTTTTATAGTCTAACCTTGCACCCGGCGGATAGAATATAGACACGACATACCAGGATAGCCTGTGCTGTTGCTCTGAATCAGCTCTGGAATGATTTTGAGTGCCGACTCTTTGATGTGAGGAGCTAGTACAGCCCCGTTGGCGGCAGCCATCCTTTGGTTCGACCATATCCGGTAGTACCAGTTAAGATAGAAGAGAGCAGGACGTGCAGTGACTGCAACGAGGATGATAATCCATGTAGGGATGATAGTGGCCACTGCGTAGTATGCCTGCAACAGCTTGAACGAATAGAAGACGATGAGAGATGGAATGGTAAAGTAGGAAGTAACCTTAGTGCGTAGAAGAATCCTGGGGTAATCCCATACTGAACGCTAGTTTCGCACTAGGAACAAACAAGGCCCAGTTGTGTGAGAGCTACGCTGGCAGGCAATTAAAGGTATGTTTGGTGCACCGTCCTGGTGGTTCAGTGGTTGAACCAACGCCGACAGATTTAAGAGAAACCAATACTTAGCCGTCAACCGCAGCACTATTCGTTAGTAAGTCAAATTAGTCAGTCCGTAAGGCGCCTAGTTTTCGGCAGCATCTCCGACAACGCCGATTCGGCGCGATCAACGTCGATGTTTGACACATCCTTATGTCGTTGATTAATGAACCGGTAAAACCAGCTTTACAGCGAATCCACTGATATATTGAAGAAAGAGCCATTAAATCCAATTAAAATTTATCATGTTGATTTCTTTTATCCAACATGTGTTCACAAACCTACACATCATCGAGAGCCCCGAGCTCCTGCATATCTATCCAGAGGCCATCCTAAAGCTTATCGTAAGTCAAATTTTTGCAAAACAGCCTGCATCTAACCCTTGATAAACATGGTCAGATGCGACATAAGGTACAGCTTTTCCTTCGCTCTCAATCCTTCTCCAGCAGCCCACTTAGTAGGCGGCGGGGTATTTATTGTCTGGTTGAGTGCAAAACCTTCAAAGTTCTGAAGAAGTCGAATAAGGTAGAAAGTAGCTTCATGGTATGCAAACTATTAGATCAATATTTTGTCAGTCGATGATCTGAAGCACTCGGTAAGATGAAAACTAGTCGTTCTCTCACCTGCTGGCCCAGACAGATTCTAGGACCTGCGTTGAAAGGACTGAAGATGAACGGATTGGGCGTCAAATACTTATGGAGCTCTCTCATCAAGGAAGCGATCGGGGTCGAATATAAGGGCTTATCAACTTAAGCATCTAATGGTCTGGTATCAGGCGTGAAACTCGTACCATCGGGCCCCCAGA
>JAJIRX010000148.1:0-52428 GCA_023853785.1 Psilocybe azurescens | reverse complement strand
AAATGTTCGGCTCTCGAGTAGTGCTGATCTCGTGCTATAATGCGTGTTTTTCTTCTTTTCTTCTAATCTTTTTCTTCATTCTTTCAATCCTTCTTTCGACTTTCTTTCTTTTATTATATACAAAAAGGTTTTGTGGTTCCGATTTTCTTCTACATACCAACCTACCAACCTACCCATGCCATCCACCACCCATCCACCCATCCATCCCCCTTTTCCCGTCGTCCCGTTCCCCTTCAATTCTGCCTACCCACATGTCTGCATGCGCCTTGTTTCCGACTCTGACTGAAATATCTACGTAACTACCCACTCTAGCAATCTAACTATTATTCTCTTTTCCTCTTTTCGGGTACTCCATTTCGCGTGTGTTTGAGTTCTATTGGGTCTCTGCCTTCTGACTGCTGAGTTAGGGGTCCCATGATCGCGGCAGCACCGGCACTCGTCATTCGCTCATACCAAAGTTAGGAACATTTTGTCATTTCTTCAACGAAACCCTTTCAACGCTCATTGTCCTCAATTCTCTATTGATATCGATCAAACATTTCACCGATTTATGTCAGACTGCTGATCTACGGTGTGTACACCCTTTCTTGGAACTGAACTCCTATTTTCGGAACGGTTCAAACTAAAGGATGTCTTCGGTAGGCAGGTCCATGACATTCGTGAAAGCTATGTGGTGCTACCTCAGTACCGGTACCGAGTACGTCCATGATATTCTATATTCCCGCCCAAAATAATCGGTGGTACATCGACCCTGAGTCGCCTAGAAAATTCAATGGTCGCAGATAAGGTTCTCTGGGTTTTTCTGTCAAGGACGTGTTGGATGCTGAGTAGATTGTCGCGCCACATTTGTCAAATACCCGAATCGCCGCAAGGACGGCAGTACTTTTTTGTGGAAGAAAAGTCAGCAGCCAATTAACAGCTTACATTCATTAGCACTACATACAGACGCGCCTTTTATCGAGCTGAACCGGAAGTCGCTAACATTGGCAAAAGAAATTTTAGGCTGAAATACTACCGAACTAGTGCGTACTTCAATTCATCTTCTACTGTAGTAGTTGACTAGTCAATTGCAAGTTTGCCTTCCAAATGCAGACGCAATCACCTGAGTACAACTTGTGTCACTTCCGGCCAGTATAGTGCGTACTTCATTGACAAGTCATCTCTTACTGTGTTAGTAAACTAATCCTCATAACTGTGGCGCGATAATTCTCGAGGAGGACTCGAATACATGATAATCCTTCTCATGCTGTCCCTAGTTGGTCTTGGTTGCAGAAATGGATATCTGGCTGGATGCTTGTGCTTGATACTTTGGAATTTTGAGTCCACAAATATCCTGATGTCTTTTTCGACATCGCTCGAGAAATCATCAAGAATGATCGTAGTCGTTGAAGACGAAACCGGCTCGTCACAGAATCCATTGCGTATTGCTGGCTCCGGGGTGATACGATGATAAAGGCAATTGGAATGGAAAGATGGACGGCCAACTGCGCCAAAGTCCGCAAAGCAAAAGATGGCTTTGGAATTCTGGAAGATCATATTAATCCAATCCGTCCAAGACGACGACACTTGCAGGGCGAGACCGAGTGTTGAGGGCGATAGAGATGGATCCCGCTGTGTTCTCACGCACACTCGAGCACTGATTGTTGGGCCGGTCAACGATGCCGCCCATGATACAAGAGATGGCCCCACTTTGAGATCTCGAATTTCGGGTAGGCAAGACATCATTTAACATCCGAATCACGATGATGGATATGAAAAAGTCCTTGATACCCCTACGCGCAATATTACGTCCAAAGGAAAAGCTTGCTATCAGCTTATGCCCTTTCAAGCATAGTTCAGCAATGGTATGGGCGATTGTGTATTTGCCGACTCCTGCTGGGCCGCGAATCCACCTAAAAGATGGGATTTTCTCCGCATCGTCCAGCCAGTCCACGATATATTTGATAATGACCTAACGTGTCTCTGGATGGCATTTGGGGCATCGTACCCTTCGGCGGAATCGTGTAGGGCGTTTAGAGCAGTACTTTGAGAGGAATAATTGCAGAGCGCTGGAAGCTTGCAAGTACATGTCAGAAGAACCAAAGAAGCAAAGAATGAAATTGAAACTCCGTTGATAACTCCGTGCTTGGACACAAGTTTTGCGTAACCTTCCTGCAACCTTCGCACCAGCTTAACAGAACTCCGGGTTATATTTTAGGATAATAAGCAAGTTCTTTGAAAGAATGATGGATAATATCGATGTCTACCGATGTCTGCCCAATGTCAGGACTCTGCCTGTTGTACGCTCCGTTTGGGAAGTAAATTTCCTATTTCAGAAACCAACTGAACCTCGTGCATGTCGTCAGCCACTCTGCGCCGATCATTAACAAGGACATACTGGAGCTGAGTATAAAAAGAGGGGTGGGCAACAGACGTCCTCGATATTGTCTCTTGCCTCTCTCCCACCACCATCACTTTCAGGAAGAGTCGTCTCAGCTTACCCAAAGTTAACTCGGCTCTATACACCCACTATGAACGACGATGCCCCTATCAAATGATAACGAATGCGCTCGCCACTTTAAGCTGACGCTTCATGTACATGTGTACGTCGGCTCATTTCTGTCTTTACTATACATGTACTGATATCGATGACGCGTTGCAACTTTTCCACGTTCCCGCCTTGAACTATTGTCGAATTCAGAATCATCGCTCATTGTCAATGCAAGCCTAACCAATATCGGCTTATGTAGGCTCAGCCATATCGGTCATCGAGCACAGTAGAGGTATATCACTCCATTCCGGCCGCCTAGTTCTGGCCTGGTGGGCTGGGGCTACGCGGTATGGCCTGATCCTAGAGAATGGGTCATGAGCGAGGCAATCATGGCGTTGCCCTCACCTCGTCTTGATGTGTGGCACTCCCTAGAGCAGTGACATTAGACTGCACTTCATTGTTGCTTTCTAATTGAGAATCGCGGGGAAGAATATGAATCACTGTTGCTTCGCCCGTTTGTGGTCGTGTTCGGTGAGCGGGCATAGGTGTGTTTATTTATTAATTTCTTTAGATTATATGTTTACCTTTCGTTCTCCCTACCTAGCATTTATAGCGTCGGTCAGAGTGCCCGATCTGGGATGGGTTTCACAACGGATTCTGGCGGAGCCCGGTTCTCAACAACGATGAAAAAATGCTTTCAACATCGTCGCAAAAGCGCTTCCAGAGGCGGTTTTGCATCAGCAAGAGACCCTGTGTTTTAAAATGGGTTTTATAAGAGGGTTTTCAATCCCCTTAGAGGTGCATTTTTGACCGATTTCATTTCGAAAACTTGCTGAAAACCAAGTTGAAATCGTGTCAAAGCCCGTATCAAAATCGTGCCACAATCGCTCAAGATATAAGCCCTCGACACTAGCAATCCCGATTTTTATCTATGGTGGAATAATCGTCCTTTCTATGATGATGTAGAAGCAGTATGCCTATCTCTTGGTTCATGGTTGTCCGAGTCAGGGACAAGGCCAAAGGGTATAAAGTCTCTGGACAGAACAATGTTCAGTCCAAGACCTCCACGTAACAAACTAGTCTCACAAGGCAAGCACCATCGTAGCCCCAGAAAGTCACACATACAACTTTATTTTTGAAGACGATACGCTTCATGGAGGATGGCTTCTGTCCTCGGTCTCTGTCGGTGTTCTGATCTGTCGCACGCGCGTTTAATCCCCGTCGCAGCGCGCCACTGGGCGGGAATCAAGCACGGCCGGGGAGATCTTACACCTGGAAAAGGCGTGGATTAAGGCAACTTTAAAGTCGCCACGAATACCTGGCAGCCCCCGTGGCTGAGAGGCGGCACGTCAGAGGATCAGAAGTTAGATATGACAACCTGCATTCGAGTCATTCGGGAATTTGGAGAATTGGAGATCCGGGTGCACCGTCCGTGCGTCAATTGCTGTCTCTGTGACCTAAATTTAAATTTCTAATTTCCTTGCGAAAATAGAGAACCAGAAGACATCCCGGAGTGGATAAAGATGGCTTCCAGATGCTCTCGAAGCATAAATATGAACCTGTGTATGGTCCTGTAATGACATTATTTCAAAGCGACCGCTACCGAGCAGCGAGAAGCAGGAGGAAAGGAAGAGGTCGAATGCAATATTCTATGAAGACACCTATAGTCCGGCGGGGAAATTTATATGTAGAGGATCATAAATATGGTCACAGTGCTCATATTCTGTTCATAGTCGAATGTTCCATTCAACTGTGAAAAAGTTGGCAATATGTAACGGCGAGACCTAATTATCCAAGTCGCTATGACCAATGCCAAAACGTCACAGTGCTGGCAGTTAGAGTTGGCGGAGGATCAGCTTGTAAACAATTTCAGTAACAATAAAGGAAGGAGAATCAACGATCAAACTGACTTTTCACCGGCGGAGGCGGCCTTACTAGATACCGGTATACGCTTACGACGACTATAACAAGCAGAATGAATCCACCTACTCCAATGCCACCAATTTCTCCTGGGGAAAGGCCTGAATTTGAACTGTTCTGGTTGTCACCTCCGCTGGGCTGACTAATCAGCGTGTCGCTTGTAGTTTCAAACACGATAGAATCAATCCAAAGAGTCTGAAAAAGCGGACTGCATGTCAATCTTTATTTACACATCAAGCAGCTGCCTTTGCTCACCTGTGAGCCACTGACTTGAGTCACTGTGACGAGAAGAGAATGAGTTCCTGGCGTTAAATCTTGATGATAAAATAGCTGGGAGAGAGACCAGGACGAATTGTTGCTGTCATTCAACTGACCCACACCAAAGGGCGAATACGTGCTCGACTGTCCGCCATCAATGGAGAATGTAGCAGAAAGGTTTCCAGGTTTCTGTTGCAATAGACCATACACTGATACCGACGATCCTATACAATTCACCCGATGGTTTTCAGAGTAACAACAAATCCTAAATCTTGCAACACACCTTCGAACTGGACTTTCATCGTGTCTCCCACGGTAGAGCTTCCTGATACTGTTCCTTGATATGGAACACCATTCGGAATAGTAGGTGGAGACCTTGTCCAATTGCCCAATAATTGAACTGAACTATCAGCATCGTCGAGAATAACGTTCAGATTGCCGGACAATGAAGCCACCGGTGAGTGTGTATACGTAATGTAATCGAGGCTGAACTCCCCGCGGTTAGTGTCACGTCTAGAGTATGCTGGTTTGAGGTCAATCCTTGTAAGCTCCAGAAGTTGGCACCGCTCTGAAAGGGTTTATATGAATCACCCTTTGGCATAAGAGATATCGATAGTATACAAGCGCACCTTTCCAATCGTGTCAGAGTTTATACTAGCGGAAAAAGCGAATCCACTGTCGATCGTATAATTGAAGGCAGTCTTGTTTGTAATTGGACCTCCATAAAATTTGACATCCGCCCCTATGTTTTGTGAATTCAGATTCCTCGACAGAAGCCACAAGAATTGAAACGACTCGCCATTGAAAAAAAAGTAAACGATGGGGGAACGTTATAAGGCCCGCTGTCCCCTGCCCTCCAATTTGGCATGTGGTAATAGTGCGCTCATAGTTCGAGTCCCGACTGAGGTGCGACCATTGATTTCCTGAGTAAAAATATCCCCTGCTTGTGCGTCGTCGACTATAGCATACAAGACCATTGCTAGAAGTTTACAAGAGAGAGGATGGTTTTCGGGAAGCGACAAACATAACCTGAGAAATGAGCATTGTTTAATTAATATAGTATCGAAATGCCATCCGTCTAGATTGACAGAGAGGTAACTATGTGGCCTGAGAGCCCCGTGTGCTATTGACAGATCTTCTATTCAGAAACTTTGGCGATATCGCCTCGGTGAGGGACTTGAAGCCAGACACGATGGAGCATTAAAGGCCTGTTCGCTTGGACCATCTCACGAATGGTAACAATGCACCATCTCCATATTTAGTAACTCGTGCCTTGATTTGATAACATCTGTGACTTTGAGTGACATTGAAATCAATATCTGCTCTCTACTTACACACGCTGTCGCATTGCCTCTCCAGCCTTGTAGAGGTCTCACATATCACCAAAGACTTCTGTTAAACACTGTACTTAGTATCTATGCTACAGAGTGGTGCCCTCTCTGTATCCCTCTATGCTAGCCAATGGTATTGGAAGGTCTCATCAGTCTTTGACCAGTGAGCATGTTCCCAAGAGAATTTGAATGGCATGGAGAAGAAAAGATCCAAAAAAAGCCAGAAATACAAGGTAACTACGGACAAGACACCAGATCTGCACACACGTTTGTATGCAGTCACAAATTGGTCACATTACCTAATTAAGTCACAAGTTACTAAATATGGAGATTGTGCATTGTTACCATCCGTGAGATGGTCCAGCCGAACAGGACCTAAGTGCTTGCTTTCAGATGGGCAGGGAGGACAGTGCTCAGATTGTGAGGGGTGTGTATATTTCCATCAAAGAATCCACACACCTGTCATATGCACATCAGAATCTACATTGACATATTCTTTTGGGGCGTACCCTTTGCCTACTTCTGCTTATTTTCATTGATTTGAATTATCATATGTCGTCTCATGGCCAATCCATTTCATAATTAGCTCCTAAGAGTGAAATAATGCCACAGGCGCTTAACATGCTTAATAAACATAAATGAAAGAGCACTCCCCAGCAAAACTCCTCCCCTCGATCCATCCGTGCTGAGTCCTGTTTTGCCTTGGATTGCATATATCATACAACTGAACATTGTCTGCTTCATCCTCCTCATCTGGATCAAATTTGCCACTGTGAAGGGCTTGACGATGATCCACGAGTTGCTGTGTTTTGACAGAACTGACCATGAGTCACAACAATAGTTGCAGGCCCCCGCCCTTAGAACAGCTAAACAATCTTAATTTGTTGCTCCAGAAGAAAAAAACAAATCTTCAGTATGTGTGTCCTACAAAAATTTCCAAGTCACATTCAGCAAATTAAGGTCATGTGTCAGAGCATTACTTCTCTACCACAAGCCTCCTCTATTTAGACAGGAGGTGGCCAGTATTCCTCGCGAGGGGCACCTGAGCCAAATCTAGATACTTGCTTATTAAAGTGGTTCCAAATAACATCAAGCTCGGAAGAAGAGCCTGAGATGAACGAGATCCAGCTTTTCCACGACTCAGGTGCCTTTTCATACCGCCTCATGCCCATGGATTCCAACCATGGGGGTAAAATCCGCTATCCGCCCAATCGATAATCCACAACACACCGTTATCGGAAAACATGACATTGCTGAGGCTAAGATTGCAATGAGTAAGCACTGGTGTCCAATCGCAGTTGGGTGGGAAGTCCAACTGTGGAGTAGGAGGAGTGAGACCAGGATTGTCCATACGAAAGGTTTCGGCGCTTGCAATCCAAGCATGGTTGACAATATGTGTTATCCAGTTGCGAAATGTCTCTACATCACGAAAAGGACCGTTCCAAAATCAGGGTCAAAGAGATATCCCTTGACAAGTCCTCGTTCAATATTGCCTGGTCTGTCGCTGGTAATATGCCTCATCTGGGAGACATATCTTCTAAGGGTGCATGCAATACGAAACTGGTAAAGGCGCTGAGCGAGTCCCAGCACTCGAGAAGCATTGACCCAGGGATAAAATCAGTGATGAACGTTTCTTTGAGGTGAAAATATCGGGGCTGGGGTACCGGTATGTTGGTATGAGAGCGCACAAAGATGTTATTGAATCTCTCGGAGGGGTCTAGTCGTTTAAGGATTAAAGTTGGCGCCAATTCTGAATGTTGGGGAAGCAGTCGAATATCGAATTTCGCGACAGCTGCGAAGACGTTTGTTATATGCAACGGCTTCTGGTGCCTTGATCGTCTCCCATGCGGTATTGTCATCCGGTATCATTGGAAGGTCATCGGAGTCTGGCATCTGAAAGTACAAATAAACAAATAAAATCTAGTATTTAGCATATGAAACGACGAACGTGTTTGTTGACATCAAGAGGCACTGGAAGAGAAAACGTGAATGCAATCACGTCCAAAACCCACGATCGCACTCGTCCAAATGTGTTATGGATGCGAGATCCAATGGTGGGTGTTATGTGGTGAGCTTGATCCACTTTATCCTCTTTCAGTCGCGTTTATTGTGCAGTAGAGCAAATATGCAACGCACCTATAGAGCCGCACAATTCTTCGATGCCGCTTCCACTCAGTGTACTGACAAATCTACAGGCTACTGACGAAAGAGAGTAAACTGCGTTTCCATACTTCTAGGATACTTCACGCACTCTAACTCTGGATCCAGAGTGTCATGTTTTGTTCCTACCATATGGAATACCTTCCGCCGTTCCCAATAACTATCGTGAACAAGCTTCTGGTATTGGACTACCAGGTCCCCACAATCCTTGTCTAAACCAAAGCGTAAGTAGAATAGAGTCGGACTCGTTCAACAACCCCAATGAATTCATTTCTGCTTCCTGGGTCTTGAATCGAAAATGACGATTATCGCTAACTCTGAGATAAACATAGTCATTCTGAAATATGACAAGAACATTAGTTTTCAAGGGCTAATGGATACAAAACATGGGTGCTTACCAAGCATTGGCAAAGTGTTGTCCGTCCACTTCCTGGACCCCCTGCATGAAAGCGGTGGTTAACTTCAATATTTCATCTCACAAGCTCACATACCAAGAATAGATACTCGGATATCGGTCGGCATCTGAACTCAGAAAGGCCTGCAAGCTTTAGAAGCTCTGTATTAAGGGAGAAGTTGAAAAGCAATTCCCTCCTTTTCCCTGAGCTTAGACAGCCTTTCGGAAAAATTGTGTGGATCAGGTGGTGGGAGGAGTCAAGAAGCGTGGAGTGTTGAATCTTGATGATTATGAGTCGCACAAATGGCATAAGTGCAACTTTTCGCACGAATCTAGCAGGATACATATTGTGTGCACACAATTTTTTCTTAGATAGAACCAAGAACAAAACTAAAGACAAGACTGTAGCTTCATTAAGACAAGATATTGCAGTAATTTTGCCCACTTGAAGCAGGTTGAATGGGAGTGTTCCCGTAAAAGACGAGGCTGGACCATATGTATTTTCTCCGGCAGATCGTTTTCGATTTTTCCGTCCTGATGATCTGCGTCGTAAGACCCCAAAGTAACAGATCTTCTTTGCCTAGCTCCAATCCGGCCTCTCGGTCTTTAAGACTCACTGAGACATTGCCGGCGATTGCCCAGGAGGGTTGCGTCCCTCATTTGCATTTCGCGGGCGTTCTTTGTCATTTCACCTCAACGTTCGTATTCAGCGGCCCTCGTGAAAGGTTTCTGTGTTTATCTCAACGAGCTTCCAGAATTTCTTGCACGAGTTCTGTGGGATAGAGAGTGGAGGCTCTTTCATATTCCCAAAATTGGATGGCTTTGACTTTTCTGGAAAGAGAATTAATTGGATGTCAGAATATGCCATGGGGTAGACATACTTACTCCGTTCACATGGAAGGTCGCCAGACAAAAAGTGCGGCAATGGTTTGGAGAGCGTTCTCTGGAGTCTTTTCTCAAAATCGGCTTCAGTTTGTAAATCTGGAAGATCATCTTCGAAAATCTCTTTCCGTAAATTAAGCTAAACCATGATGTCTCCAGCTGATCAGGTACGATAAAAAACGACACGTGGTTGACCAGAGGATTTTGCTGCGACTGCATACTCTGTAAAAATTCGGCTTTAACGACACCCCTGCAGGCTGCAGCTGGTTATTCAACGACACATAACGTTTGCCAGAGTTTGTCTTGTACCATTGACTCGCAAGCCGCTTTCACAATTAAGCTTTTTACAACACTGAAGAAATGAGAACCCGGATTGTGGTAGTCCCACTCTCCATCCCACTTCAATGTTGTGTGTGTCGCGTAAGTGACCATTCAATGTGTCGACCTGTGTGAATTACTAGTAAATGGACAACTCGTGTCTAGATAGGAGGCGGCCAGTAGTCCTCGCGAGGCTCAACTGAGGCCAATCTGGACGTTCTCTTACTAAAGTGGCTCCAAATAACATCAAACTCAGAAGAAGAACCTGAGATGAGCGAGAACTAACGTTTCCATGACTCAGGGCGCTCCTTCATAGCGCCTCATTCCCATGGACTCCAACCAACGCGGGTAAAATCCACTATCTGCCCAGTCCACAATCCATAATACGCCATCATCGGAAATCATGACATTGCTGAGACTAATATCACAATGCGTAAGCACCGGTGTCCAATCGCAATTAGGTGGAAAGTTTAGCTCAGCGGGCGGGGGGAGTGAGACCAGGATTGCGTATGCGAAAGCCTTCGTCGTTCACGATCCAACCAGTATAGGCGATATGTGCTATCCAGTTACGAAATGTTTCCACGTCACGAAAAGGCCCGTTCCACATATGTGGGTCGAAAAGATACCCCTTGACATGACCTCGTTCAATATTGCCTGGTCTGTCGCTGATAATACGCCGCATCTGAGACACATATCTTCTAAGGGTGCATGCAATGCGAAACTGGTAAAAGGCACTGAGTGTATCCCAGCGGTCCAGAAGCATTGATCCATGGATAAAATCAGTGATGAACACCTCTTTGAGGTGAAGATATCGGGGCTGGGGTACTGGTATGGTGGTATGAGCACGCACAAAGATGTTATTGAATCTCTCCCGGAAGGGATCAAGGCGTTTGAGGATCAAAGTCGGTGCAATCTTGAATGTTGGAGGCGCCCAGTCGGATATGATCGAGTCTCGCGCCAGCTGCAAGACGTTTGTTATAAGCAACGGCTTCCGGTGTTTTGATCATCTCCCATGCGATATTGTCATCCGGTATCATTGGAAGGTCATCAGAGTCCGGTGTCTGAAAGTAGAATAATCAAAATACAATCTAGTATTCAGTATATGAAACGACGAACATCGTTGTTGATATCAGGAGGAACTCGAAGAGAAAAGGTGAATGCAATCACGTCCAAAGCCCACAATTGCATTCGTTCAAATGATTTTTGGAGACGAGATCCAATAGTGGGTTCTATGGGGTGCATTTGATCCACTTTATTTTCTTTGAGTTGCGTTTAATAGGAGGGTATAGCAAATATTCAACGCACCTATAGAGCCGCATAACTCCCTCAATACCATTTCCACTCAGGGTACCGACAAATTTACAGGCCACTGACGTATAGAGAGTAAGCAGTGTCGCTAGCTTCCCAGGATACTTGACGTATTCTGAATCTGGTTCCAGAGCATCCTGTCTGGTTCCTACAATATGGAAGGCCTTCCGATGTTCCCAGTAGCTATCATGAACGAGGTTTCGATATTGGATCATTAAGTCCGCAAAATCCTTATCTAGACCAAAAGTAAGTAAAATGACGTTTGGCTGGTCCAACAAGCCGGAAGTATTCATGACTGCTTCTTGGGTCTTGAATCAAAACGGCGACTATCGCGAGCCCTAAAGTAAACATAGTCATTCTAAGGTGTAGTAAGAACACTAGTTGTTAATGTCTAACGACCTATGAACACAACACATGAGTACTTGCCAACCGTTGACAGAGTGTTGTCCTCCCGCTTTCTGGGGCTCCTAATAAAAGAATTGGTCACTTCAGCTTTTCGATTGCTGGATTCAACATGAGTCATTAGTACCTAGAATAGATAGTCGAATATCGGTTGGCATCTGAATCCTCAAAGGCCTGCAAACCTTAGAAGCGCAAGATTAGGAGACAGGCAAAGACTCTGTGAAGTGATTCCTTGTGTTTTCCTGAGGTTAGGCAGCCTTTCGCGTGAAGTTTATAAGAATCAGGTTGTGGGAGGAGTTAATAAGCGCATGGATTATTGACGTTCATAATTGAGTCTTGACACAAATGCCACCGTAACGAGCTTCAAAACATCGTGCTCGTGCTTTTTTTTGGGGGAAAGTTATTGCACACCGTCACTCCCACAACCTGATTTTACGAATATCACGCGACAGACTGCTATAAGGTAAACAGAGGGAGATGATTTCCAGAGTCACTCACCTGTCTGCTGAACCTGCCTGGAAGCAAAGTCTCTGTGGTGGATCAACAATCAATATAAAGATAGTGTAAAGCAGTTCTGTCCTTTTCGCTGGAGCTTAGGCAGGCTTTGGTGCGAGGTGTGTCCTGGATGATGTCGTGAATGTCATCTTTTCTCACGGATGTCAATCCAGTTGTAAAGCAAGTGTATTGGTCTTCTACTTAGCACTAAACGTAGCCCGTGTTCACATACTTCACACTGCTGGCATCGACCAGTGTAGAGTAGAACTTACAGCAAATTAAATACAGAACTTATGTAAGAATTGCTGTAAGTATGACATACAGCACTTCTGTTTGAAAATAATACAGATAACAAACAGATATTCTGTTCAGTGGCTGTAAGTTAAACAAACAGTATTTCTGTTTCTAAGCTGTAAGTCAATAATACACCTGAATAAAGAGAATTTCATTCTTTGTCTGTTTGTTAAATATATAGAATAGCTGTATGTAATTGCTGTATGTTATACCAACACGAGTTCTGTAAAGAAAACTTGCAGTCAAAGTACAGAATTTCTGTTTGTTTTACTTATGGAATTTGTGTATATAATTGCTGTATGTAAAACTTACACCGAAATATACCTGAGCAAGTTGAATACTGTATATTTCGGTGTAAGTTTTACATACAGCAATTATATACACAAATTCCATAAGTAAAACAAACAGAAATTCTGTACTTTGACTGCAAGTTTTCTTTACAGAACTCGTGTTGGTATAACATACAGCAATTACATACAGCTATTCTATATATTTAACAAACAGACAAAGAATAGAAATTCTCTTTATTCAGGTGTATTATTGACTTACAGCTTAGAAACAGAAATACTGTTTGTTTAACTTACAGCCACTGAACAGAATATCTGTTTGTTATCTGTATTATTTTCAAACAGAAGTGCTGTATGTCATACTTACAGCAATTCTTACATAAGTTCTGTATTTAATTCGCTGTAAGTTCTACTTACACTGGTCGGCGCCAGCAGTGTCAGTGGCCATAACGTTATATTATTTCATCTTAAGCGCGCAGCTAATAAAAATCATGTCCTCTAAATTTGGTCATTAATACCAGCTGTGATCTCTTTCTGTGATGTGTCCGTGCCATTTCTCAGTTAGATGTTAACGTGTTGTGCCGGATGAAAGAGAACTTGTTCGATATGCGCGTGCCGTACAATATTCTCTAAATCATATAAATCTACAAGAAAGAAAGAACAATTCTCTAAATTACATTCAAAAAATGAGAGGTCGTAAGTATGTCAGAACGCCTCTTCTCTACCACAACTACAAGCCTCTATCTAGAAAGGAGAGGTGGCCAGTAGTCCTCGTGGGGGAACCTGAGCTGAAGCCACACGCTAACCTGGTGAAGTGGTTCCAAAAACATCAAACTCTGAAGAGCCTGTGATAAACGAGTGCCAACGCATCCATGACTCAGGCGCTTCATGGCGCTTCATGCCCATGATTCCAAACCAAAACCCACTATCCACCCAATCGATAATCCACAAAACGCCGTCATCGGAGAGTATGACATTGCTGGGTCTAAGGTCGCAGTGCGTGAGCAGCGGAGTCCAATTGCAGTCGTATGAGAAGTCTAACTGTGGAGGAGTACACTGCATCGAAGAATTTGCTAAGAGGTCCGTGGTATTTTAATAATCTACAGTACACCGATAGTAAAGCATAATCAATCATCATACGGATTGTATGGAGGCGGTTCGTCATTATGCTCTGTGTTCTTACTGAGCATTGGATGGGTCTCCTGTTGGGAGCTCTGCGATCCCGTATGAGAAGACGACTGGAATGTGAGAGTTATAATCTTAGATCCCCTCTCCACCGATCTCGTTACCTGTTCAGAACCATGCTGATGTGATTGTCGCGAGTTAAGGTCGTCGTCGACGTTAGAAGATACACTTGCCGACGATGAAGATTTCATCTTTTCGGGAACATCAAGACCAAAGACTCGACTGCCATCGGATCCACCTTGCATCTCTCGAGGGAGCTCTTTGAGAGGTTTATCCGCGTACGCTACCTTACTCTGATTCGGGAATGGTGGATAGTCCTTGAGTAAAGAAAGGCGAGGCGAAGCTGCAGCTTGTTTCTCAGGCGGCGGGGAGAATTCGAACTGACGAGGCTGAACGGCGAGTGTGGCGATCGCCTGAGAAGGAGGTATAGGCATGAAGGTTTCAGGCCTCTCATTGAGAGAGGCCATTTCAAGGTGCATGTCATCTGGAGGCTGTTGCATCGGTAGAGAATCCTGACTATACTCCTCTATATGGTATTTGTCAGTGAAGGAAGGAAAGAGAAGCAACAGCAAAACTTAAAACTAACTGTTCATGGGCAGGAACCGCCTTCGTCGCACTCTCCTGTATGCGGCTAGGAAAATGCAACACAAAATAGCGACTCCAATCACTACACCAGCAATCTTTCCTGCGGAAAAGCTTGATTTCGAGATATTTTGGTGACCAACGTTGGCAGAACCGTTATCATTACCTCCTCCACCATCACCACCATCACCTCCACTTCCATTACCACCGCCGACGCCGCCGCCACTGGGCTGAGTGCTTAAAGTAGCGCCAGTGACTCCAAACACGAAAGAATCGATCCAAAGAGCCTGAAAAAAGGGAAAAAGGATACACATCAACCCCATATACACTTCGAGGGGTTACCTTTATTTACCTGAGAACCAGTGGCTTGCGTCACCGTGACGAGAAGAGAATGGGTCCCTGGCGATAGATTCTGTTGATAAAGCTGCTGCGAGAGTAACCAGGGATTGTCGTCGTCATCGTCATCATTACCATCCCCACCAAAGGGCGAATACGTGCTCGACTGTCCACCGTCGACGGAGAATGTAGCAGAAAGCTTTCCAGATGTTTGTTGTAATAGTCCATATACTGATACAGAGGATCCTATGCAATTCGTCCGACAGTTCTCCGAGATCAACAACAAATGTGCAGAGATACCAACTCTGCAACATACCTACGAATTGGACTTTCATCGTATCTCCTATAGTAGAGCTTCCTGATATTGTTCCTTGGTATGGGACACCATTCTGAATAGCGGGCGCAGATTTTGTCCAATTGCCCGATAATTGAACTGAATTATCAGCGTCGTCGACAATGATGTTAAGACTATTGGACGATGATGTCGCAGGTGATGTAGGAGTATACGTGATATAATCGAGGCTGAACTGTCCAGCTGTCGGGGTTATCTGCAAGGTATGTTGGCCCGCGGCCAAACCTTGTAAGCTCCAGATGTTAGCACCGCTCTGAGAGATGTATGAATCAGTGATTGATATCCATAAAACTTTTATAGACGACAAGCACACCTTGCCAATAGCATTAGAATTTATAATGGCAGGTTGAGCAGTTGCATTGTCGATGCTGTAAGTGAAAGCAACGCTGTTCGAGTTTGTACCTCCATAGATTTGGACACCAGTTCCTATATATTGTGTAGTCAGATTACTTGACAGAAACTAGAAGAATTGAAACTAAGCTCGCCATTGAAAGAGAAAGTAAACGAAGGGGTGGACGCATCCCTTGCCTGCTGCCCCTCGCTTGTTTGGCACGCGGTGATAGTGCGGTTATAGTTCGAGTTATGACTCTGGTGGTTCCACTGATTCCCCGAGTAGACAATAAACCCTGTTTGTGCGTCGTCGACTATAGCAGCCAGGGACATTGGTTGGGAGATGAAAGGATAGAGAGAAGATGGGTTTGGTGGAGGTCAGCAAACACGAACCTGAGAAATGAGCGTCATTTAAAAGACTTCCGGGTTAGTCTAAATTGACCAAGACGTAAGAATACACTAGTCTGAGAATCCCGGGTGTTATTGATAGATCTTCTATTCAGGAAGTTTGCCGATCGATTTTAAGCTAGCCTGCATGATCGAACTGACTTGACCACACTTCAATATCGTCTCGGAGAGCGATTTGAGATAGAAACGATGCATGTTTCTGCCATCACTTCAAAGAGAGTCGGATAGGCAGAGACAAGACGGTGGACGTTCATAAAACCAGGTATGTGAAGAACAAGAAGTAAATCGTTTTGCCAAGCAGCGTATATCCCCGTCAAAGAATAGGTCTTCGTATGCCCGGTGCGGAAAAACGCTCTTGAGAAACGGCATGCACCATTGCTTCTAAACACAGCCAACGGCAGGCAACCCAAGCTATTATCAATACTCTCACCCAGCGGGGCACTGTCTCCACTTCATGAGATAAAATGTGTCTAGAAAGTTATCACAGAACGCACCCATTTAGCGCTAATAGAGAAATGGCTGTGTTGGGAAGGCGGCATTTACAATAAGAGCTATTCTTGCGCCTGTTCAAAATTATAATCATCATTGAAACAGATGTTTTTGGCACGTTGGAGGTGTTCGATACTCTTGCCAGAAAAGACTGGCTAAAGGTCCTTCCCCAGTGCGACAATGTTACAACAAAAACTTGTATTTCGTGACGGCGTGAACCACAGACACAATGCAAAGATAAGCGACGATAACCTGATCAAAGCATTTTTGAACATGTCCAGAAAGGTCGAGAGCGTTTGTATGCTGAGTGTTCTGAGTCTCCCTAGAGCCCTTCGTGGTCATGATGCTGGGTGCCGATCGCGATGGTACATCAGCTTGACTTCCTGGATCGATTGTGGTGGCATCCAAGCTCTCCTTCGACTTTTTATCGACGCTGGGGTAAATCCGGCTTACAAAGGGTTGGTTTGAGGTGACAATCTTAGTAGATTTCTTCAGTCCATATTAAATCAACTGAATAGCAAAGGCACTCACTAAATATACAACCCATCATACGATGCATTCCTTGAAGGTCTTTCCGATGGGATATGGGCTTCAACTTTAACGACGATTTTCCAGGGGGAGCATTACTTGGCCAACGTAGCGCCCATCTGCATCTTGGTCTGGACCAATACGATATTCCTCTGCACTTATCAGGATGATGTTGAGCGGCTTATCGGTGCCAGCGAATGTGCCTATGAAGACC
Source organism: Psilocybe azurescens (assembly GCA_023853785.1). NCBI lineage: Eukaryota > Fungi > Basidiomycota > Agaricomycetes > Agaricales > Agrocybaceae > Psilocybe > Psilocybe azurescens. Next base: position 35,485 of record JAJIRX010000148.1, on the reverse strand, counting down.
CGCCCATCCTTGGTAGTAATTCTGAGGAGCTCCTTCAGAAGAGCCTGCAAGCGGTACAAAGGGGATCCAGGTGAAAGTGGCGAAGGAGGCGGCGATGGTGGGCCTGGTGGTGGTAAAGAAGAAGACATGTTCAAATCTAATCTGGGCAAGGTCGCGTGACTAATTACAGACACGTCACAACGCGTCCTGCGAAAACGAGTTACGAATTGCACCTTGATTACTCCGCGGTCAACACTCTCCTTATTCTCGATGCCAGCCATCTAAACTCAAACTACTGCGAGAACACCACACCTTTGGATGAACCCGTTTGACAGCAACGTATCCCGCGACATGCAAGGCTCTTTTAATTCCCCCGATACCCACAAGTACAGCGTCATCCTTCCGACATACAATGAACGCAAGAATCTTCCAGTCATCGTGTGGCTGCTGGCCAAGACATTCACAGAGAAGTGGGAACGCATATTTTCTACAAATATACAGTGGCTGATGATACTGTTCATAGTCATCTTTCATGGGAGGTCATCGTAGTAGATGACAACAGTCCAGATGGGACTCAGGAAGTCGCCAAACAACTGACGAAGGTCTATGGCGAAGACAAGATAGTGAGCCAAGGATTCTCATACGTACGGCGATATGCCTGGCTAATAGAGACAGGTGCTCAAACCGCGTGCTGGTAAACTTGGTCTGGGGTGAGTTGTCTCATAACTCCTTCAACGCATATAACTTATGTTTATAACCCAAGAACTGCCTATATTCATGGTTTAAACTTCGTCACCGGAGATTTTGTTATTATCATGGATGCCGACTTCTCCCATCACGTATGTCCATTTCTCATCTTCTGCGATATGCAATAACTTGAATACTTGAACGATAGCCAAAATTCATCCCGCAATTTATTCGGTATGTTCACCGTAATCAGTCCCAGTTCCTGACGACGAATTGACCCGGTATACAGACTTCAGAAAGCCCACAACCTGGACATTGTGACAGGCACGCGCTATAGAGCTACGTCAACGCCACATTCCTCAGATGCCCAGCCAGGAGGGGTGCATGGCTGGGACTTTACCCGGAAGCTCGTATCCCGGGGAGCCAACTTTTGGCCGACACCGTCCTCAACCCAGGCGTGAGCGACTTAACGGGTAGCTTCCGGTGCGTACAATGTTTTTCTGCTTGGATTTCTCTTGAGCCTGGATTCTTCCCACAGACTTTACCGCTTACCGGTTCTCCGTCATATTATCACGGAAACCGTGTCAAAGGGATATGTGTTCCAGATGGAAATGATGGTTCGGGCACGCGCATTGGGATATTCCGTCGGTGAGGTGCCTATCACATTTGTGGATCGTATCTATGGAGACAGCAAGCTCGGATCGAATGAGATTGTATCGTATGCGAAGGGGATTTGGGTTCTATTCACAACTGTTTAAACCTTGGAAAATGGAGACGATATTATTGCTTTGTCGTGATTATTGGGAGCAAGCTCCCCTCTCTACGCTAAAATGTCTAATCCCACGTGATCCGCTGGCTTTTGATGGTCACCCCGTGAGAACTTTGAAAGCAGCAAGCAGAGCTCATCATATAGTATGCCAGGCACTGGCATAGCGAAACGTTCTTCGCCTTCATATTGCCTTCATGATCACACCAGGGGGAAAAGTCCCGCCCGGTTGAAAATCAACCGGGTCTGGGCCCTTGTGCAATGGTTACGAGTCCTTTACGTAAGTAAAGACTCGTTCTTTACACAGGGACCCAGCGAGGGCGCAATGTCAAGAATCTATCTTTGTGCGAATATATTTCCTGTTTTGTCTTTAATAACGTGACGTAAACGTGAATTGCTTTTGTAAAACCGGCTTCTCCTGAGTTATTTTTGCCGAATGATGCGCTTCGTAATTGGCAAGTCAGATGATTTGAGGAGGCAGAATCTCGTGATTCCGTGTGGTTGGGTGAAAGTGACTAAATAGGGTTTAGGTCACGTGATCCTATGCCACTTGAAGTTGAGACGCGAAGCCAGATGTGTTATGTTGTGGTTAGCCTATATAGTCACCTTGAGCATGTGTTGTAGCGTAGTTGACTCACTAGTAGGAGGCTAGAAGGAGACCTTTAAGTATCTACACACAGATACACACTGAAAGTATTAGGAAAATTCTAATATAATTGGGAGGTGAGTGGGTGCAATTTTATGGATTCCTCCTGAGGAGGTGGTTTGAGGAAAAAAAACTTGGGTGTACTCACATGTCCTTCATCAAGGAAACTCATTGCAATCTGCACATGATTTTTGCCTAAGTTTTCTTGCTTTATTTGCCTTACAAAGCCCTGGTTTTACTTGGCACAATCTCCCACACTCAATGGGCAAGTGGAACCACACAAGTCTCAACTCCTTCCATCGCTTTGATAACATGACATGAATTCTGAATTCTGTTGCATTTGTCATCCAGCATTTTGATTGTACTATCACCAGTGTTTGTAAATTGACACTTTTCATTTATAACTTCACAACTGCAACTTTGTTAAATCTAATTTTTAGCACTCTCATATAGACAGCTCATATGAACATCACAAAATACCTCCCTTTTCTCCAGTTTTTTTGCATTGCACATAGCAGGTCATTCATTATATAGCTTATAATTTTTGAAGCCATAAAGTGGGAGGCAGGATGGTAAAAATATGGCCCCCACATAGTAAAATGGCTCCTTTTTCTCTATTTTTTGGTATTGTGCATAATGAATTGTTCAGTATATGTAGTCATAAATTTTGATGCTAAAAAGTATAAGCATAAGTAAGCAAGGATGGCTCAAATCAGTCCCACAAAAGGACTCGTTATGCCATGCAAAGCAATGGCCATCAAGCCAAGTTCATTGTAGACATAGCTTGTGTGTACAGTGTCCCTCGCATTTTGTAGTGCCAAAAATAAATAAATACTTTTCTCCTTTCTATTTATTCATGGCAAGCCGTGTTCTTTTCTTTGTTGTCAATTAGCATTCACTCAGATCATGTGATTATAAATTACGCAACAACTACATAATACTTATCACCTAAATTACTGACCTTATCTTTCAAGGATGAGTTGCACCCGTCACTGGCAGACAAGGAGGTCAGACCGGTTGATTTTCAACCGGGCTGGACTTACCCTCGGTGCATGAGTTGTTCATGAGATGCATTGTTGCTTGTGACTCCGATTCAAACTACAGGCTGCGTTCAAACACATGCAAGACGCGCAACCTCGCACCTTGAATCCGTCGTCCATAATGTCTGAAAAGATTCAATACTATCGTCCTCGACCAACCAGTCCAGGAAAAGGGAGCCTAGGGATCCAAACGTCCGAAGAGCGACGAAAGAAGGCCCGGCTCTCTTGCTCTCTCACGCGGCTCACGAAGGAGATGGGGACCCCGCTTTGGTTTTAAGCAATTTCAAGAACATTGTCGTCTTGTATGTCAATATTTAGCTTTAATGTCTGGCATATACTAACTTGCACATTTTATTTCGCAGGGGTGATTCGTATAGTGCAGACACAGGCTCGACAAATTGGGTATGTTCGAGTTCAGTCCAAGTTGGGCGTCTAAGATGCAGGGAAGCCCATGGCATGCGAGCGAGCTAACGCCAATTTTAACCACTTAGATTGGCTTCCTTCTTGAGAGGCTACCAGCTCACTCTCGTCCCTCGGTACATAACTTCGCAGTCGCGGGAGCTACCGCCGAAAAGGACATGGAGGCACAGGTAAATCACTTGTTCTCTAAGTTGCCGTCAGCAAAATCTCTGGAAGGCAAGACTCTCATTGGTGAGTCTAGCGTGATATTTTGTGTCCCCACAGCTTATGGTGTATGGAACATAGTGATATGGTTTGGCATCAATGACTGCGAGTACGTATTATCTCCTCTCACAAGTGATGCTGGAATGCTTGAATAAACCGGGCTGACTTTCCAATAGTACTCCAGATGCAGGCGACCTGAAACCGATAGTCGAGCAAGTCCTAGATGTGATGCACAAGCTATACATCAAGTGGATGGGGCGTTCATTCCTTCTTATAGATGTACCGCCCATGCATCGATCGCCTGAAGGTACGTCCGAGTCGAGATTGGGTCGAGACCGGTGCCATACGCATGCTACAATAATACTGACGCCCATATGCGCTCGCACGCTCCATTGCTACAGGGGTAGATTTAAAACTTGACGATGAACGCTACACAACGTGGAACAAGGAGCTTCTTACACAGGCTCAATCCTTCGCTGAAAGCACAGCGCAAGCTTCTGTTTATGTGGTCTCCTCGTATCACATCATCACGGACTTCCTGGACCATCTGGAGGCGTATGGGCTCCAGGATAGTATTGAAGAGCTCGATAACGATAGTAAAAGCTCAGCCAACGACAGTGGCAGCTTAGAAAACGACGACGACACAGAATCGAAAAAGAAGGTGCCAGTGGCTATGTGGGAGGATGACGTTCACCTTTCTAAAGCCGCAAACAAGGCGTTTGCTGATAGGCTTTGGGAGACATTAAGGGAGTAAATGTATGTCTGTCGCACATAGGGATAGAGCAGATGGCGTAAACTATGGCAAGCATATTGCTCAGATCGGAATGCGATACCACCAGGGTGAGATTCTCAGAACATATCTCAGCAACCCTGGTTTCTGGGTTCCACCATCATCTTCGTCAGTCAGACTTGTAGCAGGCAGACTACGTTCGCCAACAAATGTTTTGGCGATGTTAATTTTCAAGAACCGAATGTGTTGGCGCCACCTTAGCTGCATCCTTACATCTACTCAGGCTTGCGGCGACTTCCCTAGCCCCTACGGACCGGGGCGACTTCACGTGAACGCTTTCAGTATTCGGCATGTCGACGAGAACTTCTGAACAACAGTATATAGATAAGTTAAAGATCAGTTATATAATATCATACAAAAGATAGGGATTGTTTACTCACAATGACATCTGGCCAGGGAGACTGATTACAGATATTCAAATCAAACGCTCTGATACTCATTCCAGATGCTTGAGCTTCGTAAGATTCGAGATGGTTTTCAAATTATGGGGTTAAAGTACCAAAGACCCTCATACCACGCCGCTATCTCGAGAATCTCTAATGATTGAGCATGGCTATTGAGTTGCCCATCAAAGAAATGAACAGCTATAGCATCGGACGAAGCTCCAAACTCACGCGGCCTGCCTGACATGCAGTTCCTTCAACCCCGAATATGAAGAGAGGCAATCAAGGAATGCACAGGGTACATTATCGACGGTGATTGTTTCTAAACGTGCTCTGACTGTACGTAGTTTGTCCTCCGGAGTCGATCCATAAAGGCTCAACGAGGTCAGGCGTGCTACGTGAGTGATGGTGATATCGTCCAGTCGTAGGGGAAACGCCTTTAATCTCAGATGGCGAAGGCGGAGGGGTGACGTAGTAGCTGGATGGTATTTGAGGAGTTGGTACAGACTTTGAGATTTATTACTCTTGATGCTTCTATCTGAGATACCGCTGCAAGTAAGACCAGGATTCTGGGCTATGGCCTTAGCGAGATGCTCAAATAGTTCGTCCTGACACGGTTGCAAGGTATAATTTCTTCTAGGCCTCTCAGAGCGTCTAGCTTCAGCCAAATTTCGAATTTGTCGAAACGGATTTCAAACCGGCGGAGATTCAGTAGGGCCTTCAGGGCTTCCGTGACAATGTCATAGATTGATTGGCCATCATTCTCATTAGATCTCAGGCTCTCCACCTTCAGATAGGTATAACAGAGTCAGCATGGAGACATAATGTACACTCGCTTGACGCTGCGAACTCTACTTTTGGACACCTTACTCCATATTTATCCCGGGGATCTCAAAAATAAGCGTCCGAAAGATGTGATCATTCAGTATTTCGGCCATGGCCTTGCGTGTCAAGCGAAGCTGCTTAACGTCAGTAAAATTGAGCAGTATGAGCCATAGTGATGCATCAGCAAGTAGTTCGATTTGAACTCACCTCATCACCGATAACTTGGATTAATTCAGGAGGAAGAGACAGAGTGCCTATGGGCTTTTTAAGATTAGTTGTATAGCTTACAAGATCTAGGTGACAGGGTGCACAAAATAAAGCTATATTCGGCATGCACCAGAATAGATATGGTTGTGGTGGATGACTCGCCCTTAGAAGGTTGTTCGAAGGCTAATATTTTCATTCAATGAATCTTGAATCAATCAATTATATGTAGCCAATTGATAGCTGGCAATTAGTAGCGAACTAGTACCAGTGGAGGTCCCAAGCCGACTCCTCGAGCCGTGCTGATGGTATCTGGCGCCGGTCCAAATAATGGGCACTACGGCTGTTAGTTTTCATGGAAGCCTATCGTTGATGAATCCAGAACTTATCGGCAATGTCTAGACTCAAGTTGTACATGTTATGATGGGAAAGATAGTGATGTCATGATATTTGTCAGCATAATGATATTGATAACTCCCAATTGAGATATTGAAAACGTATCATTGACCTTTACCTCCATCATCACCATGAGCTTGCTGCAGGGTGTCCTGAGGTCAAACACTGAGGACCTCGATAACGGCCTCAAAAATATTCGTCTCAACGGCAAGAGACGCACTTCCTACGAAGATAAAGACAGTAAAGATAAGGAAGACTCAGACTCGGATGACCTCGTTAACGTCGTATGTCTTCAACGTCGGTTATCATTCGTCTTCTAATCTCTAATCGATGGATCATAGGTCTCTCTCCCTGGAACTCCAGCCAGAACAAGACCTTCCTCTCCTGTTAGAGGCGCTTCCTCGCGTCTCGCTACTAAGTCCCCGCTGACTATCACGGCGAATCGTCTCGACCCACTGAAGGCCTTCCCCACCGAATTATCACAACGAATCTTTAACAAACTATCCATTAAAGATCTAGCAAAATGCTCCCTCGTTAATAAGAAATGGGCGCGCAGCCAAACATTGAACTACGGTATGCAAGCTCTATACTGCTCGATCGTCGGTTCCATCGTGCTAATCAACGGGTTTCACAGTATGGTTCCAGCACTATCGAAAGGAGAACTTTCACGACGACAGCCTTCCACCTGGGAAGTGGACAAAACGCGAATCCAAACAGAACTGGGTATGTCATTTCCTTGTTCCTTGATCGCCCTAACTCACTCATCATCGATGACGAAAGCGACAAGTTTACTTGAAATCAGCTAAAGATCGTTCCCCCACATCGACCTCTTTCTCTCGCTCTGGATCGGGCTACAACTCTCCTTCCCGCAACATGTCGGGGTACCAGACTCCTCGCGAACTCAAGGAGGAGCAATGGAAGGCAGAACTTGAAGCCGCTTCTAAACCCGGCAAGCTCGAGATGCGTGAAATGTACAAAGAGCTTGGGGGCCGCAAGTCCAGGGGGAAAGACCAAGCTCGGCAGCTCTGGCATCCGAGACAAGGGCGGCTGGGACGATGGAGGGGATTGGTAAATGAACGACGGTGCCCCTAGGTGCCCCCACGGGGTACGGCTACCCAATGGGGATGGGCGAATTATACATGACGACACCCAATGACACCTTGTCCTGAAACCCTGAACCCACCCTACAATCATCAATGCATTTTCCACGACAATCTGCCACTCAGCCATAGGAACTTTCATCCAACCCTCAACACACGGGATACGAAACAACAGCTATCGACAATGATTATTGTCACCAACGAAGTACCTACCCACAAAATGCGGGTGCACTGAATCACGAATGACTAGTCACGACTCTTAATGAACTCAACTTTCAACACTTTTCGTCCGTTATTGACTTCCTCCTCCTTTCTTTTCTTTTCCTATTCTTGTATAGCATGACCTCCATTTGTCTATCTATCAACAGAAGCAGATGCCCATTACTAGCCCGTAGATGATGTAGATTGTTATGCTTTTCTTGCTTTTATATATGTAGATGTTTGTTTGAAGCGAAATGAAATAAATTGCTTATGTTTGCTCAACTGACATGATGGTGACGTGGCAGATATCATACTCTATCAAGGCGACGTGGAGCATGTACTTTTATTTGATACAACGCAAGACGTATCGAATGTTAGAAACAGAAGCTGCGGCGACACTAGTACACGCATACGGACATAGTGAGGCTCACTTATTCCACACGTGACCATAGAGCCTGTCGTTTAAGCTCAAGCGCCCACTAGCAGGGTCGATCACTTGGAGGCACCAGGTACAAATGGCGACTCAGCTCTCCACTCCACTTTCATTCCTTATTACGGAGATTGGATCATAGTTCTCCTTTCTTATTAAATTCCTCTGAGTCGTTTGAGATACTTCTTTCTATTTTGCTTGTCTGACGGGACATCTTCCAAACTCGTCGATTTCAGGCTCTTTCGGGCTCTGATCCTCCGGGCGCTGGCTGTTGGAACTCGATTGGCTCGATAGCTGAGCTATTGATGGCCGGCTCTAGCTTTCTAGCAAGTGTAGTAAGATAAAGAACATTCGAAATTATGGCATATCAGCATGAGAAGTACAACACGGTGGAAATGGAGAATTTTTTCCACTAAACATAGTTCACTTCTTTGGTCCGCGTTAAGAAGTAATCGTGGAATATACCAGTACTTAAATAACATTAAAGCGTTCGGATCAGATATGAGCGGATAACGATACGATTGGCCAACCCATGCTGGAGTATTGAATGGAAAATTCAATAGATCTAAAAGGATACAAGGATTGGATTCTAAGTTGATACCTCTAAGCTCTTACTGAGATCTGTCGAATTCCACTGGCGAGGAGTTGAATGGCATGTTTGCTTGAAAGGAGGGGGCAGTTGTAGTATCATGTACCTACTAATATGCACGAGTCATAGTTTCTGGTCTTAGAGATTATTATCATCGGTCATCGGACAATCGTTCTCGCCGATTATTATGGATTATCAACATTCCGAAATGGAATCAAGCCCCATAAATCACAAACCTTATTACACAGCCGTATTGTAGAGGACGATGTCTTATCGGTGTTATTTATGCCATGGCAGGGTTTGAATTTCTACTACGGTGGCAGATGGTGTAAGTCTAGAAAGAACCAATTTACAAATGAGAAGCCATCAGGTATTCCAATGAGGCCCATAGTAGCAATATCTTCTGAATTTATGATCTGCGCGCTTAAGCATGTGCATCAGCCTCAATGTCAGGTTGGTTAGTTAGGTGGCGATTTTACGGTCCCAATATAGGAACTCGCCCATCCGTCGACGGTATGAGAGACCTCAAACTGTCATGCCTCGATGGGAGCCCCAGCTCTCTTACAGGTTTGACGTTCTGAACACCCCTAGGAAGTTCATAGATCTCACTGGGTCGAGCAAAGGGAGCCTTTTATTTTATTCAGGTTTTCGAACGTCAGGAGTCATATGTATCATGGGTGCCAATTTCGTCATCATATATTCCAACAATGAATCATCACAGCATTTGAAAATACTCCCATACAGTTGACGCTCTATGATGTATAGGAATACCCTTGACAGCACATCTTGGGGCCTCTGGGGCACATTTTCCAGAACAACCCACCTTTGGGGCCACCTTCTCGCTCGTACCCTCAGACCTATTTTATATCATAAAATCCCTGGCAGCACTGGGGCTTCTAGATTCCATTTTTTCTCCAAATAACACCCTTCCCCCCCCTAGAGGTCACCTTCTGTGCCGTGGATAACATGATATCACTCTGGGGCCGAGATGTTACCAAGAAGGTCACTTGGGAGCGAATCTGATGGTTTTGAAGATGGGAACACTTTGCATCTATTTTCATGCTCGGGTGCACATCTGATAGTGAAAGACCTAGCAAAACTACGACGTGGTTCTTCAAAAGGGTATGGAGTATCGGGGAAGCACGCATCGACTCGCCTTGGGACAGCTCCAACCGATCCTGTGGCTCAAGTTTGTCAACAGGATAGGCTTCCACATCACCGGGTTCATATGTCAAGCGACGGAGTAAGGTGTGTACCTGATTTATGGTACAGGACATGTTAGAATTTTCGAAACCGGAGCTGGGGCCAAGTTATTATTACCAATATTCCGAGGCTCAATACTTGTTCCTTGTCGGTCACAACATAATCAGACTTCGCTTGAGCACAAGCGCTCAGCGCTCAGGGCCTTGCAGGCACCAAAGCTTCATTTACAGTTGGCAACTCTTTTCTCCACGCATTTCTTCGGAAATTAACACACCTTCTCGTTATATTGATTGAATCCTTGTTATTGCCCCACGCCGTCACGGTATTCTGAAAAGGTTGCATATTCACTACAAATACATAATACATAATACAATTCGAATTTTCCTTTCTACATTAAACTTCTTCGATGTCGTTTTGGATACTAAGTTTTCTCTCTATTCTCGCTTGTCGAACGGGACACCTTCCAAACTCATCGATTATGCTGCCGCTGCCGCTTCTGCTCCTGCTCCTTTCGTGCTCGCGTTCGCGTTCGTTTACGTACTCGCTCTCGTCTTCGTGGTCCTGCTCCGAGCCTTCAGCCTCCGGGGACGGCTGTTGGAACTCGATTGGCTCCATCACGGAGCCTTCGGATGCCGTGGTCACTTTGTGGTCCCATTCACGTAGATGGAGAATGAAACGCGCTGTCATTATTCCTGAGATGCTAGATAGCGGCGATAATATATGCGTGCCCTTTACAGGTTCAGGAATATTCGGACTTACGGCAGTGTGAGTCCGTTGAAAAGTCGCTGCAAAAATGACCCGCTCTATGGACAAGTCGGTCAGATCATCGGTCTGTGTAATGGTGCCGTGTACCCGATGATAAGTACTCACAGGTGCAATCTAGACAAATGAACAAAAATTTACGGCGTTAGCGTCGAGCAAGATACATTGAGAATTCTTCCATGGGCTTACATGGAGCATGATCAGTGTTGACATCGTGAATATCGACACGAAACTGCAGAGTTTTGAATGAGTTTTTCAGCAAGCAAGTCGCCACCAAGCTTCTCACCAAAAATAAAGAATCCCTGGTTGAAGTTGGTTTAGTCACATCATCAAAAATCTCGGACGAGCTCCATTACTTACCTTGTTGTACAACTAGATACTGTAATCTGTTCATCCCGGACGTCAGGTCGACGCGGATGCGTAGCGCTTGCCAGCCTCGAAAGGTCGTGAAGATTGCTGCGAGGACCTCGTACACAACGATGGAGATAGCCATATACGCTTCAGGTCTACATGATGCGAGGAGGAGGCAAACTCAGTCAATTAGCTATCATCGTCTCAGGGGTTGCAAACGGGAGAAAACCGTGCGTACATTCCGTTCTTTGGACTCCCGACACATACTACAAATTTAATGTGCATCTAAATAGGCCATATTCGTTTAAAATGCCCTGGTACTTCTTGCACAGAAGTGAAAGTTATCTACCGCGTCTATGACAATAATGGACAGTCCCAGAGGTCCAAAAATGAGCAGAACCCATTTGTTGCGGTCGAATAGGGCGTAGGTTCTTGCTCCGAGGACAGCTGAAGAGCATGGTCGATGAAATTAAATTAAATCTGCATATGTTCAAACAAAAGAGGACATACTGATTACTGCCGCTCTTCCCACAACGCTAAAAGCACAGCATATCTGATAGCCTGCGTCGCAGCTGAGGAGTTATTGGGTTTAGATATGGGAGTTATTGTACGGCAGAGAATGTTGCTGACTATATTAGAGATCTAATTAGCTATATTTGAATTAAAAACACATCGAAGTACATACCCTGATGGCTGGCGCTAGCTTTCCAGCGCGCGCAAAAGAAAAAGAACATTCGAAATCATGGAATATCTGCATGCGAAATACAAGGCGGTGGAAAGCGAGATTTTTTTGCGCCAGACGTAATTGACTTCTCTAGTCCACGTTAATAAATAGTCGTAAAATACCAGTGCTTGATAGTAATAGCATAGCGTGAGGACCAAATATGAGCCGATGACGATGGTCGGTCGACGAACCTATGCTGGCATATTGAATGCAAAATTGAATGAATCTAGAAGAATGCACTGATTAGATTCTAAGTTAAACCTCCCTCGTCGTGCATCTTACTGAGCATTGTCAAAGTCCACGGAAGCAGGGTCGGATGGTATGTGACTCGTTCTCTGTCCAGCGGAGAGCTTCATGGAGGAGGGCATGTCTTTGGTTCTCTGTCCAGCAGAGAACGCGGTGGCTTGATAGTTCGAGAAGAGGCCCCGATACAACTCGCACCATATGCGTCTACTTATATGACCAAGCCGTAGATTTCTACCTGCTCTTGATAATCATAGTCTTCAATTAACTGGGCGCACCTATTATTATCGGTAATCATCGTTCGAAGTCGATGGAACCTTACAATGATTTACACACCTTACAACACTGCCATACCGTAGATGATGATGCTTTCATCGGAGTCATTAACACGCCCGCAGGGATCTGGCACCGAACACGGACACAGAATGGGGTGGTGTGAATTTTACGATGCCGCATTCACACAGACGGTGTATGTTTAGAAAGAAGGTCCATCAGGTATTCCATCACAATGGTGGGTTTTGCATCGCGGGGTGTTGAAGATGCCGCTCATATTTATGCCCAGTACATCTCAAGTAATGGACGCCAGTATTTTGGGTCTATGAGCTGCGCTACGACTTGCAAGTTGCATTAGCTTTATCCAGGAATGAAATAGGCGCCGCTGTCGACAGACTTACGTTGAGGGCTGTGAGGCACCGCTATGTTCTAACATTAGACATTAGATTCACTTTGGATCCCGGCAGTGAATGATCACAGCATTTGGGAGTGATACATCATATGTGCAAGAGCGAAATAATCCCAAGGTATTGATCACGCACTGAGTCAGGTGTTTCGCCAATGCTTCTGATAAGGAATCGAACTTCAAGATCAGAGCTTTGGACAGCTCCAAACGATCCGACGAGCACTAGTTCGTCAACCATGAGGTAGACTACTGCATCGCCAAGCCCATGTGTCTAAGAAAGGGAGACCTTTCTGTTGCGTATATACACCGTCTCTCTCCTTGAAACAATGTCACTTGAAAGCGGATCAGTTAGGCAAGCTGTGAAGAGAAAGGATATCATCTGTGAAGGGAAATCGAGCTTTGGATTAGGATGTTTAATTGTCGAATACCAGTCCTTTATGAGTGTAGGTATAGCAGGAGTAGTCGGTTCGAAGAAACCCTGGAGACCTGTTAACTTTGAGCATCTCAGACTGCGAGAACATTGAAGAACTGTTGTATGGTACATCACGAAGTTGGCATCATAAGTTGATAGTAATGCAAGCTGGATCTATACTGTTTCTTTGAGTCTTCGCATAAGAATACATGAAAGAACGAGAGCAAAATGCAAACGGAAATGACAGTTCGAATTGAGGTACGCGAGTGTTTGGATGAGGGGGAAAAACCAAACAACGCCTTGTTGAAGAATATGAATTGGAGTTGGACATCTGTTGGACATTCGGTTTCTTTCGAAATGGCTTCAGACTTATCCTCGTTATTGACCTCGTCCAAAATCTGACTTCTCATTTGTCAAGACCTGATTTGCCTTCGGTGAATCTATCTCTTGACCAAATCGAAGCGCTTTCTCGCCGCCTTGTATCTCGCCAACCAGGAACATCAACAGATGCAGACCGGGCGTTAGTGTTCTCGATTCATTGTTTAAACCCAACTAATCCTTTGTTATAGGAACTATCTGTTAGCTCAAGCACATGTCGATGCATCAGCTCTATCAAGTTCTATAGCCCATCTCAATACATCCACCACTTTCTCCCCCTTCAACCATTGCAAGACACCGATGTTGCAGGTTACTTGCGAATCGCTCATGAACAAAATCTCATTTCCACCATTGAGGAAGGTCGTAAGGAAACCCAGGAAGAGTTCTATCGCTCACTAGAGGATCGTAGCCACCGCGACTGGGAAGCCAAGAAGAAACGCGTCTTTGAGGAGCTGGGTGACCGCGTCTCTAGTGCTGACCGCGGCGGCATGTCAGACCTGCGTGCAAGCGCTCTCGGAAAGAGTGTCCTAGGTGTCAGTCTTAACAGTGCACCCTGCATTTCTAATAGGATCATTCAATTCTCTTTCCGTTGATCTAGACTTCAACCGCAACCCCAAATTTGTCTTTGCAGATGCAAAGCAAAATGATGGCGTACGACCGCGTCGTTGCCGATCTCAACAGCGCACGATTGCAAGGCACATCCTACCCCATTGTGCATTCCCTCGTCGACGCATCCCTCGCAGTCGCTTCAGACGTATTTACCTTCAAAGCCATCCATGTTAGTTGGTAACTGACACATTACTTGCAGCCACGCGCGATCCAAATGACTCAAAACTTCCACATCCTTGCGAAAATTACCGGCGAACCACCAGCTCTCCCACCCATCGAGCATGCTGGCGCACACATCCTCAACGCTCCCCTCTTCTCCCGCAAGTATGCCAGAACATATCTTGGCGACCCGGAGACCCGCGAGGCAGTTGCTTTGCGTCGACAGATCGCTGCAGGGTCTCGGGAGGCACTCGAGGAGCAATACTGGGACATTTTGGAGAGGACTGTTCAGGCGCGTCCAATGGAAGCCAGGCTGGGAGGTGACCCGAGTGTTGCCAATCGAGTGAGAGCGTTCTTGTTGGTTAGGTATTATAGAAACGGAGAATGGGAAGAGAGGATTGAGGTGCGTTCCGTGTTTCTGTTTGATTATTCTGTCTAGACAGCCCAAGGATATTTTCAGCTCGTTGCCGGTCAGCCAATATGGGCAAAATTATTCTATCTAGTTCGAACAGGCCACACTAACGAAGCTCTTGCCGAGGCTTTGCAATTCCAACAAGCTATTGAGAGCCGAGAGGCGAGTTTTGTAAACCACTTCCGTACATGGATCGAATCACCCGAAAGAAAGTAAGTAACATTTACATTTAAACCATCACATATCTTTTGACTGTTGTCGTCGAACGTAGACTGCCCAAAGTGCACCGAGACCATTTGCAGTCAGTGTATAACGCACACATGCTGCACTCCAACACTGCCGATCCCTTCAAGCTCGCTTTATACAAGCTCATGGGCAAGCTCGAGCCATCGAGACGGAGCGTACCTTTGGTGACCACTACGACTGAGGACTGGCTCTGGTTCCAGTTGGCAATGGTCGGTATCAGTGTCATTGGATGCTGCATCGTGAAGCTTACCGGTATTCTGCTAATTTTTCTTAGGTCGACGAGGAGGAGGACGGTGGTCTGCGTGCTTTAACCGAGGTCCTTCTCGGTTACGGTGAGCGTCATTTCGACGGACCTCCAAATCAACCAGGGTCGAGAAAGGAGTGTGGGCCGGCGTATTGCTCATGTGTGGGCAATTTGAACGGGTGCGTTTCTCTTCAATAGGATCCTCTTACTAGTAGCGATGTCTGATACCCCGGTATAGGCAGTTGCTGCCCTATGGGAATATCAAGAAACTGAAGTCGAAGCTGTCCATCTTGCTATTGCGCTTGCCTATCACGGCCTGTTGAGGATTCCTTCGAGAGCCGAGACTTCTGATATGACTCCATGTAAGTATCCGGTCTCATCATTTTCTATTCCGTTTACCAGCTGACAATCTACTACAATTTGTATAGTATCTATATCCCCTACTGCTCCTCCCGCCCTAAGCCTCTCCACGATAGTGTGGAGGTATGTCAGGCAGTTTGTGAAGATGGACGCCAAGGAGGCTCTGCAGTATGTGTATTGTATCACCCTCAGCTCCGATCAGGGCGGTGGTGTTGGCAAAGAACAGGTTGAGCTCTCGTGGGAGTTTGTTCGACGGATCATCGTGCTCGCGAACAGCGGGCCTGCTTGGGAAGAGCTCGTGGGCGGCGTCAGACCCGAAGGTGGCAGATATGTGCGTGTCCCTCGCTGTCATCAATTAAATGAGGTTCATTATCGCATATTCATCCTTTCATCGTTCTTCGTGCGCAGGGTGGTGTAATCGAGCAGAACGCCAAGCTCCTCCAGCTCTCAGAAACCCAAGAGTACAACAATGAAATCCTTCTCCGCGCCGCCCGTGACTCAGCGGACAACGATCGCGTCACCGAGGCGATCAAGTTGTACAACCTCGCCGGGGACTACGCGACCGTCGTCGAGTGCCTGGCGCACGCCCTCGGGAATACTGTTGCGCAGCCGAGTCTCGACGAGCGCGGCAAGGCGCTGGAGAGGACGGCCGCGGAAATTTTGAGGCATTATGAGCGCGCGAATCGCGCGGCGGGCAGGGAGCGTGAGGCGGTGGTGAGGTTGTTGAGGATTAGGGAGGCGGTGGATGCAAAGAACAAGGGCAGGCCTGAGGTGGCGCTTGATGTGCGTTCCACTTCCTTCTCTTCATTTCGCTCTTTCTTTCTCTCGCTTTCATAAGATCGGTACTGATCTATCTCTGCCTTGTTCTTTTGTAGATCATGGAGTCAACGGATCTTATTCCTCTGACTGGGGACATCGCCAAGATCACACGACGCGCGGAAGAGTTCAGCCATCTCCACGAAGCGCTGCAGAAGAACCTGCAGACATATCTTACTCTGACGATGGACGCGCTCGCTGGTGTGCAACAACGCGTGAAGAGCTCGATGGTCGCCGACGCGACAAAGCAAATCGTACGCTTCCTGTCGATTCACTTCCTTCACTTCGTTGCTGACATCCTTATTCCTTCCTTCCTTCACAGACATTGGCCAATATCAGAAAGAAATCACGCTCGCTGATGGTGTTTGCAGGTATACTGAAATATCGCATGTCCCCAGACGTGTACTCGTATCTGGCAAGGCTCGACGTCGAGATCGCTCTCTGAGTGCTTTCTTTTCGCGTCGGATGTCGACAAGAGAACTTCAATTTTGTTTGATACTTAGCGCCAGATCTTTCATGTATTCTACTTTACTCTATATCATACTTGTAGAGATTTCCCTGACAAAACGCTGAGACTACATGGGAACACTTGACGTGGAGGAATTTGGGAGGATATGTTGTATACTCACGGGGCACCGACTGATCATCATAAACAAATTGACGTACCGTGTATAAATTGGTATAAACTGTACAGGAAGATAATAGAGCGTCACTTAGAACGGATGAGAATCAGATAATGTTCTGTTTTCCCGTGGATGTATTTGAAGAGACGTACAGCGTTCGTTCGTGAGGACGAAGAGTATCACAGAGTCCAAAACAGTGCTGTCTGTTTTGTGGGGTATGGATTTTATTTATTTACTGTATTACCTTTGGGTCGGGACGAACTCATCGGTCTCTTCGCCGACCTCTATTTCGTCTCCTTCTTCGAGTTCTTCTTCGTCGTCGTCATCTTCAGTGACGGGTTTGGGAGGATCCTGCGTTATTGACGACGCCTGTTGGGTTTGGGATAACTGGCGTTGACTCTAAAGTATTACAGTGTTGTTTGAGTCATATTGTAAATTGGAAATGAGAGTTATGGTTGACGAGATAGGCTCACATGGTACATAGCCGTCCAGTAACCACCCCAGTACATTGCAGTCAAAGCGCGCTGGAAAGCCTCATCCTGGCTGACCATTGATCCAGCCGGAGTATTTGGAATGTAACTTGCCTCAGACGGCATTGTCGGTAACGCTCCTGCTTCTGGCTCTGGAAGGGACGGATCGTGTGTCGGGATGAAAGTATCAAAGTCGATAGGTTTTGAGTCATTTTCGGCCCCGTCGGTCGGCGAAATCGACGATGGAGGGTTGGCTGTGGTTGCAATTGCATTAGAAGACGCGTTCGCGGCTGGCTTTTTGAAGGATCGAAAGGGACATTGTACCACCTGTTGATAAGCGCACGCATTTAGCAAGTGATCTCAAGAACGACAAGCAGCGTTTATGCACTTACAAGGGCGATTTTTTGACTGGTTCTTTCTTCCAGTCTTTCTCTGTGCCATGGTAGGCTTCGTACTCTTCCATAGCAGCATCCCAAGCATCCACTAGAGCAGAATCATCCCATATCTCCTGATGGGTCAATTCACGGCTCTCTTCCTCCTCCTCTTCGTAATCGTACTCACCCTCCTCGCCTTCCACTTCCTCTTCGTAAGTTTGTTGCGGTTGTTGATTTTTGGCAGAAACATTAGTGCTACTCAGATGCTTTTGGAATTCTGCGGTCTGTGAATTTGATCCATTTCTCGACGTGTTTAAGTCCTGTCGGCGTTTTGCCTTTTGGTTGTTGTTATTATTATTATTGTTTTTCTTTCGTTTTTGGATGGAGGTGCGTGTCCAGAATGTGAAGATGATGAGGGATGATTAATCGGTGCTTCTGGTTGGTCGTAGGGAGTGTTATATCGTCGTATGATACTATAGGCCTGCTCGACATTGTGGTAGGTCAAAATGATGCTTGCAAGTCGACAGGCGCCCTGCAGGATAATATTTGGCAGTGCCCTTTGTGTGACGATCCGGTACACTTCTCACACGTTGATTATCTTTTCTTTATCTTATCTTTTATTTCGACTTCATTCCATTCCGTCGACCTATACACGAGTTATCCCTCTCCATTCTTTACTATACCTTTTTCATCTGAAACCATTCCTTACCAATAACCCTGAATATTACCTCTTTTATCTAGACCCTTTTACATAGTCTTAGGACTCTATTCTACAGTATAAATACAGGCCATGTTCTAGATACAATCCCCCAGTGAATAACTAGCATTTATACCTGTCTATTCAGTGCTTAAGCCTCACTACCATATACATTCCGTGTGTCAGTACGAAGCTATCGATACTCTCGCAGTCACGATAGTCACTACTGTCACATATTTTTGACAGTAACCTCTACTTTTTATCTCTCTACTCTCCCCGCCGTCTCGACGTTTGGTACACTCCGGTCTGATCAACCAGAGCCCTCCACTTCAAGACAGCCATCCCTTCCCTTTGCAATTTATAAAACCAGTACGTAAACATTCAAAATTTTTATTAACTAAAAACTATGGCTCCCAGGTATACCCTTCGTTCCCGTTCCCGCGCCGTTGATCCGGATGACCAACGGTCGCCATCCCCAGTCTTTCCGAACCTCGATTCGGACGCAGCCGATGTTCACACACCCAGGCGCACTTACAGTGACGTCGTGGCATCGAGACCCCCTTCTCCTTCCGTTGATGAAGAGAAGGAGATTGATTCTCCGCCTCCTGTTTATCATCAGGCATCAGATGAGAACAATTTTATTCGCGATGACACACTTGGGTTTCCAGTAGCTAATAATGCTATGGAAATAGAAAATAATTTTACCTCTTCTGATAATGAGAATGATGGTCAGGGTCCATGGACCACTGTGCTGAGCAAAAGCTCTCGCCGTAAGAATTCTATTGAGAAATTTAAGAAGCATGCCAAGAAATGCGCCCAGGGGCGCTCTCCGAAATAGATTCGGCTATTTACAAAGCCGAGAAATCCTTGAGTAAGGATGAGAAAGCGCGGATTGACCGCCGAAATAAGAAAATCCGCCGTGAACGTTCTGTTTCGCTTGGCGAAGGAACCTCTAAGAATAAGGGAAAAATCATTGACCCCCGAGAATGGGGAAATGTCAACATTCCCAAAGCTGAATTAAACTCCAAAGCTCAGAAGAAGGCGTTCAGGGACGCTAAGAAAGCTAAGAAGTCCAAGAATAATAACATTGTGTCTGCTACTCCAGCTACACAAATAATTAGTGAAAGTATATCAATGGCTCCAGGCATTAGGTTCGACAATACAGCGAATCGAGCTCGATTGAGGAATGGTCCGCTGCCCATTTCAGCCAGACCAGTGGCTCACATTAATCCTAAATCATTTCTGGGAACAGCCTTAAAAGCGCGCGACCTAAGAAACATATTAAGAAGGACAGAAAAGAGCCTAGCCCCTCGAGTTCATCGGAATACGATCCGTCGACAACTAGCTCGTCTTCGGACTCGAGCAATGAACCATCTGACAGTTCAAATTCAGATGAGTCTGAACACTCGGATGACGAGTCGAGTGATTCCTCACCCTCGGATGAGTCTAAAAGGAAATCCAAAGGAGAAAGCGCACTAAGAAGCGCACTAAATCTAAACATACATCTGGAGGGAAAGCTTTCAAACCAAACCCATACGATGGCCGTGCGGAACCGCGCGCTTACCATCGTTTCGTTAAAGAAAGTAAAGCTTACCTAGAAGATAGTGGATTTAAAAAGAAGCGCCGAATTCTTGCCCTATCTTATTTCTTAGAAGGGAAGGCTTATGATTACTACTTACAAAAGCTGCTATACAAGAAGAAACAATGTCCATAACTACATTTTATAATGGGCTATTCAATTATTGTTTCCCATTGATTTTAGACAAAAATAAGGAGAAAATTCGAGCATGCTACCCAAGGTAACAGAAGGGTCAGCGAATACATATACTACCTTGAAGAGCAATTTAATTTGCTCGGATCGATGACTGAGAGTGACCTAGTAAGTCGCTTTTGGAACGGCGCGGCGGACTACATACAACGCGGATTATGGCGCAACGGTCTCCATCCGGACTCATCTACATGGGATCAAGTCGTTAGTCAAGCCGAAATCATTGAGATTTCGGAAAATGTCGGTCAATATAATAGAGATCGCACCTGGCGCTCAACCTTGCATAATCGTGAAACACGCTCACAGGATAAGCGCCGGGATTACTTTGGATCTCGGCACGAAGATAAAACTGCCTCCGACAAGCAGGACAGTAGTTATACAATGAATACTTCATATGAGGACAAGGATAGAAAATCTAATAATGAAGAATCTCGTTCCAGGTCCCATACCTACATTCAGAAAATTGAATTAAAAAACAAACAGCCTGAAAGGACGATGCGGATAGAATAGCAACTGGGAGATGTTTCCGTTGCAATGAACCCGGTCATCTTTCTCGCAACTGCCCTCAAGGAAGCTCTGTAAAATATAGTGGTAATAAACCACCTGGGATACCCGCATACCACTTACAACCTACTACAGAGGACGATGCGAATACAGACTCTTCCGATGAGTTTATCGAAGTTCTAGATAGTATGCCGTTAGGCGCCATTCATTTTGAGTGTCCATTGTTGGACTACTGATTCTAACTGTCTCGTATTGTACTCCAAACGGAGGGCGAGAATATTCAGCAATGTACTTGCTGCTTCGTATTCCAATTCCCTCTTTATTTTATTAGTTTGAACCCTTCCGTAGTACCTCCCCGCATCGATGCTTCCATTCATCCATTAACTCACACTTAACATTTATTCTTCTACCTTCTATCTCCACGGACACGAACTTTAGTGTAGATTTTTATTCTACAAAGCTATCACGCTATATTTCATTCCTTCCTTTCTGAAATTCTCATTACTTCTACTTGCGCTCTCTCTCTATCATTTTATTTCTCAATGTCTCTCCTTTCCTTCGTTTTCAGAGACCTCCAGTCACTCCTTCCAATCCTGCTTCGTTTTATATCGCTCCTTTAATCCCTGCCAATATTTCTCGTCGTCCTTCCAGTCTCTCCACGCCCGATGCCATCGTCGTCGTTCCTTTTGCCATCGTCAACGCCTCTATTGTCGTCCTTCAGTCTCTCCACGCCCAATGCTATCGTCGTCATTCCTTTTACCACCGTCAACAACATATCATTTCGGCCTTCTTCCCGTACTCTCAACTACGCTTCTGCTGCCTGTGTCTGTGCCTGCCATCGTATCCTGTTCATAACATCTTCGGTATCTGTCAAATCAAACCTCGCACCTCGCGCTCGAGCTCTTATTAATCCACATTACCACCACCATTTGCGCATATGGCCGCATTTCCCTCTTCAAAAGACAAATTCATTAAACATTACTACTTCTTGCCAACCTCGGTGCTCTATCTCTTATACACCACGCTGCACGCTTCTTTCCTGCATCATCACACCACTCGGATATCACTTTCACAAGCATTCTCATTCGGCGAATCGTGCACACTGTCCCGGTGGACACAGGAAATTCTTCTTTTAAACGCACCCTTTATTACTCGCTAGACGCGAGATATTTCCGCGAATGCACTCATTTACGCAAGACGGGCACCAAATCTTTCAAACATTCCAAAACGGCAAGCATACTCGGTTTTCTCAATCACAACAAATTTATTCCGACTTCGCCATGGTGGACACTTCCTCGGCAGGACCTTCTTCCAACCTCAACTTTTAGACAACACATTTCGAAACTTATTTATAGGGCATTGTTGCACAATACCCGGAGGGCGTATGTGACGATCCGGTACACTTCTCACACGTTGATTATCTTTTCTTTATCTTATCTTTTATTTCGACTTCATTCCATTCCGTCGACCTATACACGAGTTATCCCTCTCCATTCTTTACTATACCTTTTCATCTGAAACCATTCCTTACCAATAACCCTGAATATTACCTCTTTTATCTAGACCCTTTTACATAGTCTTAGGACTCTATTCTACAGTATAAATACAGGCCATGTTCTAGATACAATCCCCAGTGAATAACTAGCATTTATACCTGTCTATTCAGTGCTTAAGCCTCACTACCATATACATTCCGTGTGTCAGTACGAAGCTATCGATACTCTCGCAGTCACGATAGTCACTACTGTCACACTTTGTGTCTAACAGTATACCCTGACATTGCTATGCAAAAATCCATTTTCAACCTTTACTTCTGGATTGCGAGTCACCACCATGTCTGAAAATCGCACGTTACCACTCAAGCTGCCTGCCTAAATGCCTAAATGCCTAAGTGGGATATTATGGCGCGTTATGGTGTACCTGGCGCATCGCCATAGTTCTGCTCGTACTTGGCTTGTAGAGTTAGGAACTTACAGGAGGCGACGACATTCTCAACGACGATTGAAATCAACGTAATTCACTTTGACGTATCCCATTGGATCCTCGTCGAGGGAGGAAGCCGTGTTCCCAAATCTGGCATTCCATTCGACTGAAGAGGGATCCGCGCAATTCTTTTACACCCCTCTGGGCCTCTGAACGCCCTCTGTCAAAACTAGCGTCAGATAAACTGGTCAATACGGCGAATCAGAAACCATCTATCTCCTTACCAGCTATGTCTTGCAGAGTATCAACCTCGATTGCACTGACGCGCTCTTTCCGAGGGCGTTGCTCTTGCCGGACTTCCGTGTGAGCTACAAGACTATATCTTGGTGGATGTCGACTTCCCTATTACCCTACGAGGTAAATGGTTGCGGCTAGAATTGATGGAGGAACGGAAAATTTTCATCGTCAAGAATGAAGCAGCTTTTGAAGAACGCAGCACATTCTCACTATGCGAGCATTGAAGAGTGCTAAAGCTTTCGTAGTGGCACGAAATTTCAAAAGTATTTATTGCTCTGTGGATAATGGCAGCCTGCAAGTTCATAATTGGGTGGCTTGAACTCTGGCCAGTACGCAGTCATGTCTGACTGCTGTCTAACCTCATCATCATCGCAGCCTAATGAAAATTCGTCCTATTATCTCCTTTACTTATACTTGTCATTATGCCTCAAGATCAAGTGTCGTGCCAACTTCCAGGCGAAGTCCTCGAGCTTTTCGTGGACCAGGTCGCAAGCTTCCGAAATCTCGTTGAACGCCGAACCATGCTTCAGGCTTGTTCTCTTGTATCGCTGGCCTTTCGCAACCGGTCGCACCATCATCTTTTCTCAAATGTCGAATTTATTCAGCCATCATATTCTGTACCGTCCAAGTTATTCTATCAGCTCAGGAAATTCCGGGACATCGTTACTTCGGGGCTCGACCTTCGGATGACCAGTCCCCTATACCATGTCCAATCATTTTCTCTTGTAATGGATGGGTCGGTGTTCGACGCATATACAACAATGAATAACGAAGACCTGACAACAGTCCTGAGGATGTTGTGCAAGTACAGCAAGGCAATTCACACAACAACTCTACTTGGATCATCTATGCGCATCTTTTGGCCGTATCTGACTCGGGACTTCCGCGAGGCTTTCAAGGAGTTATGTCGAGTGCCGTCCATGAGGACTCTCCACTTGGAGAACCTGTGCAGCGTTCCAGCGACGTTCTTGCTGGGCACAAAGATCAGGAACGTCCGCCTTCACCTCGTCACAATATTTAGCCCTATCCCTGGTCTTCCTGCTTTTAACTGCCTATGGGACTCTGTCGGCCAACTGCATTCTGTCGACATCGATCACACTTTTCCATTCTTCATAGAGGAGGTAATCCAGTCGGACATACGCACTCGCAATATCTCTCTGGAAAGGTCTTCGGAAGGGGTGAACCTATCAAGCATCAAGTCACTGAAATATACATTCCATCAACCTGACGACTTCCGAAGGTTCATGCAGATTGTGTTGGAAATTCCCTCACTTGAAAGGGTATGCATGATCTTTTCGGACTTGGGGTCAAGTGGATTTCATCGAGTAGTCGGAGCCCAAGTCCCGTTCGATGAACTTCCTGCCCTGCGAACTTTGGGTATTGGCCACAGATCTTCGATAAGCACCGGCATTCGCAGTCCGCTTCTAAAGGTGTTGGATGTACTGAGATCTGCGTCTATATCTCGAACCTTGGAGAGCATTGAGTTGTCATTTGAAGTCCATTCACATCCACCGTGGCTGAAGTTAACCGAATTCTTTCCGGAAACGAAGACCTGGGCGTTGTTTGATAAGGTGCTCACCCACGAAACATTCGATTCGGTAACGAGAGTCAGGTTCAACATGTGCTATTCAACTTTGCAAGCCCAACCGTGGACATTCGACGAGCAATTCTTTGCTAAGAGATGTCGTAGCTTTTGGCAGAGGTATTTCCGTTGTTAATGGGTCAGAAGTCGAAGAAGATAGTGGTGGATGTCTCCGTTCTACCACTGGGTGGTGAATTGGATATGTTGGTTTTTAGCACTTGACGGATCGTATTTCGGTCAGCATAGAGAAACAAGACATAAATTGTCAATCCATCTGACCTTGCTAAGGGTCTCTCTTGATGTCGTGCTTCGAGGCACAAACCACACGATAGGTTTCTTTAAGAACGAAACTGCGATTCGAAGCGAAATTGTTGGTCCTTTCTCTATAACTCTGGATTATATTTTTCACTGTCTGATTTTATGCCATGACGTTTTTCATGGCGACAGAGCTAATCACGATATTATCCACGATAGCTCTCTCTCCAACTGGATTATCTGCAGCTTCTTTTACAGCCACCTCGTTGTTTAATTTGTAGTACTGTTACAAAGAATCGATGAAAAAGTTTAACCATCCACTAGCGAAAGTACTCACCTTTTTTATAGATGCCCAATCAGTCACATTTTCTAGTTCAGAGAATGGAACCAAGTCTCCGGAAACAATGTCTTTCATCTTCTCTTGAACTATTGAAGGGGTAAGGTCGGGAGAATCGATCCGCACAAGTATGACATCGGAGTCCTCGTTTGAAACTCCATAGCGTCGGATTGCCTCTGTGATCTAAATTTTCCAAGATCAACGTCAAATAAGAGTCAGATATGGTGAATCCTTACGTTATGTGTAGGGTTCAAGATATACAAGATCTCTGAATGGACGGTCTTCGTTCGCAGTCCTTTTTGCGACTCCGCCAATATTGCTTGGTGAATAGCAGTCTCCAGGTGTAACTTGCTCGTGACCTGAGATGAAGGGTGATAGAATCGTCTCAGAGAAACGCAGAGGCACCATGAGAGAACTCGTGACAGACAAGACGAGCATTGATAAACGCAAAATTGACTGCTTCCCGCGCCTTTTCACCTAGTTCACCCTCAGTAGTTGAAGCTTCGATGATGCGTGACTTTATTGAGGAGGAATTGGACACATTTCGGAAAAGCGCAATATGTACATTGGAGCATCTTGAGTCGAAGTGAGGGAATTGGAGGGATTCCATCGAAAGTAGATGACTTGTCCGAGACAAGTTGCGCTGATTACTGTTGGCGGAGTGTGGATTCGGCATCAGTTAGCAGTCTGCAATGGGCCTGGCTTACTTCCGACTTTCATAGCAAATCTATATACGATTCAAATACATCGCTGGCAGCCATATATTAAGCTCTCATATCGATGGCACACTCATAATTAGTGCTCAAAAGGTTTTGCACTTTCTACACCTGCACGTTCACGTCGACTGACTCCGAAATAGAACATCCATTCAACCAAACTCATCTGTCAAAGTTTACATACTCGGTACTCAACACTCATATAAGCCCGTAACCGAACCTTGAACTTGAACCATTAAAGACTGTCGCGTTATGGATTCCGAAACTGCACCTGCACCTAAAAGTATCGTCTATCTGCCGACAACTTATCAACCAAGCTTGCCACCCCCGCAGAGTCGTATGATAACCACCGAGATGCACATACGCCTATCGTCATAGACAATGGGTCGACCAACCTCCGATGGGGGTTTGGCACGTCATCGACCCCGTATGCAGGTCCTAACGCGGTGGCCAAATACAAGGAGCGAAAGACGAACAAACCGCTGCTCTTATTCGGAGAAGGCATTGATTCGGAGAGTGGTGCGAGAGGGCAGACGAGGACACCTTGGGAGGGATGTGCTACTGAATTTCGACGCATTGGTGAGTCCAACAATGCTGCTTGGACGTTTTCTGGATGTGGGACCTGATAGGTTCACTCTCGAGACGTAGGAAAATGCACTGGACTATGCCTTCATACAACTTGGCATCGACACGCCGACTGTGGATCACCCTGTCCTCATGACTGAGCGTCTATGTAGCCCACTGCATTCTCGAGCGCGTAAGTCGCGCCGCATGCTATTCTGTTTTTTCTGAAGGCTTACCTGCGTTGCTTATGTAGTCACCTCTGAACTTATGTTCGAGCTCTACTCTGTACCATCCTTGGCATACTGTGTCGATGGTCTTATGTCCTTCTATCAAAATCATCTCCCTCCTCCCAACCAACCTTTCCAAGGCAATGGACTCGTTGTCTCATTCAACACGGCATCCACGTCAGTTATACCTATTCTCAGAGGAAAGGGCCTCTTGAGCCATGCCAAAAGGTAATAAAGCTATTTATTGTCAGTAATCACTCATTAATAGCAGAAAAGAATACCCTGGGGTGCTTCCCAATCATCCGAATACCTCCTCAAACTAATTCAACTCAAATACCCAAACTTCCCTACAAGAGTGACCACCACCCAGACCAATGTTTGTGTTCCCTGTCTCCTTCCTATTCTGCGGTCACTAACACAGTCTTATCCAGTGGATGTTGCACAACTTCTGCGAAGTAGCGACTGATTTCCCGGGTATCTTGCGTCAACTACAGGATCCATTGAAAATGCGCGAAGCAGAAGTTGTCGTCCAGTTCCCATTCACCCTGCCCGTAGTCGAGGAAAAGACTGAAGAAGAACTTGCTCGCATCTCAGAGAAGCGAAAGGAACAGGGCAGAAAGCTGCAAGAGATGGCTGCCAAAACAAGAATGGAAAAGGTATAGTTAATTTTCTTAACACTCAGCCTGTCACAATTCAACGTTCGCGTCTTTGTAATTACAGCTCTTGCGCAAAGAGACCGACCTTCAGTATCTCACAAACTTGAAGGAAAGCAAAGCCAGCGAAACCAAGAAAGAGTGGATGGTGAGTCGCTGACCGTTCCATTTCCAAGCCAGGGCATATCAATGAATTGTTTTTGCAGAGCAAACTACAAGCAGAAGGGCTTGATAGCGAAAGTGCATTAGACGAGGCTATCAAAAAGCTGGACGGCGATCTCAAAAAGTCACGAAAGAAGGAAGCAGGCGAAGCGGACGACATGCCTGTGAGTTTTAGCGTGCTTTCAGTTCCATCGATTCAATTAATAGCCTTTTCGTCTACAGCAAGAAGAACCCTCATTCCCTCTTATCGACGTTCCCGATTCCGAAGTATGTTAAATGCACTCCTTGCGGGACATGAACTTAAGTAACATGTTGGATTGCAGCTCAACGAAGAAAGCCTGAAAGAGAAGAAAAAACAAAAACTTCTGAAAGCCGGATTCGAAGCTCGCGCGCGCGCCAGGAAAGAAAAGGAACGCGAACGGGAGGAAAAAGAGCGCGAGGAGAAGAAAGAGGAAGAGGAGCGCGATATGGATTTGGGTGGATGGTCGAGAAAGATGAGACAGGAACAAGAGGTATAAATTCTAGCCAATCCTTTCCCTGCGTGCATAGATAGAACTGATGTCTTTCCTTCCAGGCTCTTATGGCAAAAATCAAAGATCGTGCTCGTAGGAAAGCGGCTTTGACTGACCGAAAGAGTGCTGCTGCTCAGGCAAGGATGAAGAATATAGCATCGTTGGCTGCGGATGATCGCGTTCCCAAGGCGAAGAAACGCAAAGGAAACGGAGGTACATAATCCACTCATCTGTTCCAATTTTTTCTGCTAACATCTCACCATTGCTTTTCACAGAGGATCTATTCGGAGCTGATGATGCTGACTGGGCCATCTATCGCAAAATCGTACGTTACACGGCTCGCAAAATACTCGTCAGCGTATTCATCTAAAATTCTTCCTCAAACCATTCTAGAACACGGCAGCGCCTTCCTCCGACGAGGAAGATGACCTGGCTCAACTGCAGCTCATCGAGCAGAAGCTGCTAACATACGATCCTACATTCACGAACAAGAACACCCATGCCTCGATAACGACCCAGCGATCAGCACTCATGTCCGCTTTTAGACCTTCATACGAAGAGGGGAATATCGAAGGTGCATTTGTCTCCTACACATCCATTTTGTAGACATTTATGAACTGAAGGATGTTATGCTAATATTTGGTACAGGAAACACGCGGATCCATCTGAACACTGAAAGATGGAGAGTCTGCGAAGCATACTTCTCTCCGGGTATGGCCGGCGTAGACTCTGCGGGTCTCACAGAGGTCATTCAGAACCTCATACCTTCCTTCATCGCATCCAGATCTCGGAATGAGCCCCTGGATTATCCCGCCGACCGCGCAGAGGTGATTCAGGTGTGTGATGTGTATCCTCCTCCGTTTATCAAACACGGTCTCAACGGCATAAACTGTTTCTCCAGAATGTCTTCCTTACGGGATCTGCATGCCAATTCCCCGGACTGGTAGAGCGTTTACAATCGACGTTGAGGTCCCTCTTACCACCGGACTCTCCTGTCAACATTGTTCGCGCTGCGGACCCTGCTTTGGATGCGTGGAAAGGCATGGCTGCTTTCAGTCGGACTGAGGAGTTTGGCAGTGCGGGTGTGACGAAGCAGGAGTATGAGGAGTACGGTGGAGAACGTATCAAGAAGTGGTGGGGCGGGAATTGGAATAATGCAATCCCATCCTCGGGAGCTGGCGACGACGACGACGATAAGATGCAGGTGGACTGATTTCAATTTTTCTTTCACCTCTTGAGTTTGTTACGTTACGTGTACGACACTTTTCTTTTCCTAAGTATATTGATGCCTCCCCCTGATGAGTGTGCTGATCCCAATGTATTACAATCTGATAGAACCCTAAGTATGTTGGTAGAAAGATGGCTCGAAGAAAACGGTCCTCGATACAAGTGAATGAACAGGCTGTGGTTCAACGACAAAGAGAATGTATATGCCACATGGAGGAAAACTGGAGGATGCGTCATTGTACAAGTGAAAGAAGGGTGGGTAAGTACTATAATGGCGGAACGTTACAAGCGTAGACACTCTGATATACATATCCATCCACAAACGCTCGTATTGCGGCTGGTAACATATTTTCCAAGAAGAAAAGAAAGGATGATACAACGACAACAGCGACAGCATCAAGAGGTGTGATAGTGGAGGTGCCCAGACCCGGACCATCTGAAGTGTTCATGAACAGCAGCCCTGTGTCGACTGTGCCGCAGGTTGGTTGACCTTGAGTGAGTCGGTTGGTGGCGCTGCGCTGTCTGCCTGTGAGTCAATCAGGCGGGTCTTGATGTCTCTGTTGTTATATGCAATTGTGTTAGCTAAGGGGGCAAGGAATACAAGGACGAAGAAGCGGCGGCAGACCTTGCTAGTGTGAAGAAAGCTTCTTCGACGCCTTCGTTCACTTTCGCAGACGTCTCCATGAACTTGATTCCTAACTCATTAGCAAGCTCGAGACCTTGTTCTTCGGTGACTGCTCTCTTGTCTGTCCAATCTGACTTGTTTCCGATAAGGATCTTGTTCACGCCTTCGGAAGCATGCTGTTCGATGTTCGAGTGCCATGTTCGGATATCTGGTAACCGGGAAAGTGGCGCCAGTCAACCTAGAAGCACGGCTGCGTGGAGGTGAAATGAACTTACTGTTGAAGGAACGCTCATCTGTGACGTCGTACACCAACAAGATACCCATTGCTCCGCGGTAGTACGCAGTCGTGATGGTCCTGAAGCGCTCCTGTCCAGCTGTATCCCACTAGAGCAATAAGTTCAGTACGCTGAGCCATGAGTAGTAGCTTGATAAGACGAACTATCTGCAGCTTAATACGTTTCCCATCGAGTTCAATTGTGCGGATCTTGAAGTCGATGCCGATGGTGGTAATGAAGGAGGGGGTCCAGGCGTCGTCACAGAAACGCAGCAAAGGCATGACTTGCCAACACCTAGGCAGACATCCAAGATAAGCACATGCTCCAGGATAAGCCAAAAATCGACAAACCAGAGTCTCCAATGAGCAAAAGCTGTATTAATTAAGGTGGATAATGTTTGTCAGAAATGCCGCAGCAATATTGTGGTGCTTCACTGGCTGACCTTGATCAGGAAGTCATAGTGCGGGGAGGCATGATAAGCGAGGATAAAGTATCTGATGGTAGATGTTGTCGAGCGAACCCAAACAGACGACAAGGAGGACTGAAGATGGAGGATATGAGGGTTTGTAGTACAAGCTTAGAAGCTAGTTCGCTACCGCCAACACATAAGGACACGTGATCCCTCCATATCCGACTTGGTCGAAGTCACAAATTTCATAACAACGTGCCATCCGACCATCGACCACGACCCACATAAATGTATTATACAGCTCTGCGTCCTTTTTCGCTATATCTGTGCTCTTTTTGCCATATTCCTCGTAATGCTTATAGTGCTGACGGGTTTTCAAATATCAGACAGTATGTATGGCATCTGAAACTTGAGTCAAGCAGCAGCATAAGCTGGAACACCCCTGCGCCGCATACATTCGTCCCCATTCCGGGGATCTGGACTCAAACTCCAACTTCCGTCACCAGGTTATCTGTGTATTCCGCAGGATCTTCTTGGAAAAGCACAAGGAAAGGAATAGTGTGATTAATCAACTCAATGCCTCTGGGACTACCGTCACATCAGTTGGTGTAATGAAACATTGCGGTCGGTCATTACTTTTAGCTTTTCACCGGCACACAGATAGAATGATGCCATCGCACCTCAAGCCGTATTCATATTAATTGTATTGTTGGTCACAGGATGTCGTCCTTCTATAGATTAAGGTTCTTAACCGTGCGTTTCCCACATTGACCTCCGTATCGAGGACTCGACCCTTTAAAGAAAAACGATCCTACGACCCATAACACTATACTCATCTTCTTACTGCCTGAATCAGGTTTATGAACTTAAGAAACAGTATCCAACTCTCAAAAGCACTATCCGGTTCAACGCAACTGTAAAAATGCTTTCAAGCTTATCGTAGGAAAGAATAGGCGCCCACATACCACGAACATGTGATGGCCTCGTTTGGCCGCAGCTGCTTCTTCTGGCTTCCACGGACAGCCTATAAAAGCCTCAGCTCCAAAAACGTTCCCCCATCACGACTTTCTCTACTGTCATGAGCACATTTCACAAATTTACCTACCGAGCAGGGTTATTTGATCCCGCAAACCTTATAACAGCGCAAAAAATCGACGAAGCACTGTACGAGTTCATCGCAGTCGTCAATGAAACGAACTACAGCCAAGTCCTCGAAGATTTACTTGACAAAAGCCACATCGTTGAGTTGATCATATCAGGTAAATTCTCTTTGCATTTCCTTCAAGCCAAAATTGATGTTTGTCGATTAGGAATAAGTGACGAAATCCCTTTACAAGAATGGATCTTAGAAGGCTTTCCGTCCTCCACCCAGTCTTTTGAAACCACGTTTACTTGGAAGCTATTGTCGAAACTATCCGAATTTTTCCTGTTCCATTCATCTGTAGACCCTGTCTTGCGCAAGCACCACCAAACCGTGAAACTTGCTCCAGAGATCTTGCAGGCTCTTTTTGCCATGACCGTCTTGGGAAACGCACGTGCGGCTGGCTCCGACAATTCCAAGGTATCCAAGAAATCCAAAACAAAAAGTAGCCAGAAGGAAATGAAGCAAGCTAACAGATCCGCACGCCGTTCCGTATCGAATGAAACCCCATTCATCTTCACCAACATCCCTATCCCACAAACTTCTTCGGACGCCATATCTTCTATCTCAATTTTCTTGGAAAATTTGAAAGAAATTCTCAAGGTATGTAGCACCTGTCTCGAATGCTTTCACGCACTGACAGACACATAGTTTTATTTAATCGAGATGCGAACAGAACATTTTTGTACCATCATCAAGGAGTCTTTCATTCCCCAAGAGCGTCCGATGGAACTGTACATCAATACTGCAGCGGTTGAAATTGTCGATGAATCTCCTCCAGCAGCTCCAACCACGGCAACAACGACAGCGATTGCATTCCCCATGATACAGCCCATGAAATCGTGCGTCGTTCTCATCCGCAACGGACGCTCTTTCTAATCTCTTTGCAGAGCACTGTATTTTGATAGCCCGGAAGGGTTTGGAAAGTGGAGCATCCTCGTTTCTTCAAGCGCGGATCGAGACCTCAGGCAACACCGCCGCAAGGCCAAGGCATCTTTTGATATTATCGTCAAGAAAATCAAGTACGGTATCATCAACTCACGTCATCATTGTCTCATTCTAATTCTACTATGTTGAATCTTCCCAGGGAGCTTTCGAATGGCCATTTTCATTTGACAATCAGAAAAGATTGAATGGCCCTGGAACAGAAGTGCCCATATACGAGGCGAAACTGAGCGGTGATTTGCGGCTGGTCGTGCGTTACAAATTCAATTAAAGCATTTACATATGCTGATAATAGCGTCACAGTACCAAGTCGACTGTGTTCCAGGCTACGACATTGAGGTAACTTTGTACTAGTGTAAAATATGCGAACCTCTTTACTAAAGCTGATTATCAGACCGAAACCCAAGGTCGTCAAACACACCACTAATTCATAATTTCACTAACGCTTTTCAACCAGTTCTCCGAGTATATGGAATATACACCCATGCGCACATGGACAGCCGTTTATGGGACACCGTCTCTGCTCATCGTAGCAAGCGGGGAGGGGAATATAGGAGCAGGTGACATATGGCTCTCCCTGAATCCTCTTTCACTTCCACTGAGCAGCCTCGCAGATGTCTGCAACGTAAGAGGCAAGACGGCGATGTCTTTCTGCCCATCTGTTTCTCTTCCCTGGAAGAAGTCGAAGAAGAATCTTTACGCGTCATTCCTGACTTACCTCCGGATGATAATAATCAAGTATGTGTATTTCATGTTCCTTTATATTCTTCAATGCCGCTATGTTTACACTCGAATAATTATAAAATAGCTGCACAAGATTCTGACGTACGCATTCATTAAATTCTCTTTCAACTTTCGTAGTTTCTGAACCAGCGATGTGGTTTAGGTTGGAGAAATATGTGACGTTGTCGAAGGTTAGTTTTTGGTATTATTAAAATTATCATTTTTTCTAATAGAACGGACAACCACAGGAACTGCTCGACAGTAATACAGTTTCTGATTTACCCTCTGTCCAACTAAGACTGAAGTGATGTTTAGGCATTGAAGACAACCGGGATGTTACGTTCCCTTTTGAAGTCTCGTAAGTCGTCACTTCGAAAGCCTAACTAACATGGGTTGTTTATATTTCGTCTTGTAGGAAATATGAAAGGAAGATTATCGAGCATCCATTATCGTGCTACGTGCTGGGTCGAAGCGGGACTGGGTACAATGCCTTTCCAAATGATATATGGTCAAGGCTGATCGTTCATTTTTCTTCAATGAAACAGCAAAACAACAACCATGCTACACAAGATGTATCGCGTCGAAAAACAGTACCAAATGAATAGTGAGCACAGTGCGAAACCGAGACAGGTCTTCATTACACAATCCCGGGTCCTCACTGCGAAAGTGGAGGACCTTTTCGCGTCATACTTGGAATCCCTCGCCACTTCATCCAATAGCGATACGAAGCACAGAACTGCAGGTCGCGACAGCGCCGAGACGGATGAAGATGACAGCATAGAGTGGAAGAATGACCTTCCGCAACGTTTCAGCGAACTTGAAGACAAGGACTTCCCGTTGTTCCTAACAGTCGACCGTGTATGTTGTCCATCTATTCTTTTTGGCGATAGTTTACTGAGTGATACGTGAAGCTTTATGCATTGATCGAGGCCGACATCAAGTTCTCCGAAAGAGATACCGGGTCTCATCCCAACTCTTTGAAATAAGATTGCCGACAGGCCAACCTTCCATAGCAGCGAACGGAAAGCTCGTCACGTATGATCGATTCCTCGGAGAATATTGGCCTCATTTGACCCAGTCGTTGAAGAAAAACTTCAGTAAGCTTTTACCACATGAATGGTTCACTAGTAGCTTCTCTGAGTTTGCAACAACTTCCAGATCCGTCCTTAGTTTTTAGCGAAATCATGGGTGTTATACAAGGCTCTGAGGGGACAGTCACATCCCCAATGGATGCCTCGATCGAAGAGCCTATGAAGAGCTTTCTGCAAGAACGCAACCTACCTTTGCAGAACATCGTTCTGCTATTTACAGAGCTTTTGAGTCTTATCGTAAACTTAAAAGCGAAAGGCGAGATTACGACGCACCAGACAGGTGAACATTAGTTTGAAGAGGAGAATGAAATTTATGATGCCAATTCTTTGTAATTAGAACGCACGATATACTCCGCGCCATCACTAAACGTCGAGGCATTCTGGGCCAAACATTTGATTTCCTGTATGTTTATGCAAGTTCTGTGCCTTTCCAATTGATTAAACTTGTTTTTTCAGTTACATTGATGAAACCCAGGACAACCTGCTTGTTGATTCTTTAGGTGGGCGGTATTCATTCAATTGAAATATGTTTTTATATTCATGATTGCGGTTTAAGTGCTGCGACTGCTCTGTCGAAACACTAATGGATTGTTTTGGGCGGGTGATACTGCCCAGACTATTTCCGCAGGCAGTTCGTTTCGGTTTGACGATTTGACTGCATTCTTGTTCCAGTTTGAAGTGGGTTCTTGAAGCCTTTAGCTAGCACTTACTATTCAAGAAGACTGACTCCTCTCTGTAGGAGCAAAGGCGTCTTCGGGATGCATTGCCTCGTTCAGAAAAGCTCAAGAAATCAAACAAACCAAAGAAGTTTCACCTCACAGTCAACTACAGATCGCATTCTGGAATTGTCAATTGTGCCCATTCCGTGATCGAGTTAATCTCAAAGTATTGGCCATACAGCATCGACCTTCTACCTCGAGAAAGAGGCAATACCGACGTGAAACCGATTTTTATCAAGACATTTACCCAGGCTTTATCAACGAGGTACGTCGCACCCTCAGCACTGCTGACATCTATCGATGCCAACGCATTGTCGGGACAGGGCCATTTTTTGTCCAAAAGCAGGGGCAGGTACGCGATTTAGTCCTTGACCCTCGTGTTATCTATCATTTCTATGAGTACGAACA